>JAAGNO010000796.1:38510-49261 GCA_033439905.1 Ceryle rudis | reverse complement strand
ATATTTATATTTTGTTAGGGAATCTGGTCATCAGGAACAACGGTGGGAAGGGGCTGAGCAGCAACAATATATAAATGGCAAATATTCTTTACTGTACCTTGTGTGATTACTTAGTACAGATTGTGTGCAAAAGTTATCCCTTATGAATGCTGGTGTTGTGACTCCTGTAGAACCGATCATATTTATTAATTTATTTCATAAATTAAAAACTTCAGAGAATTATTTTGCTGTGTCTGAAATCTCCTCCCCATTTTCTTTTATGTCTTTCTCCATTCTTTCTCCTCTTTCCTTCATAGTGGAGGAAAAAAGAAATCCACAAGTGTAGTGTTTCTTTCCAAACTGAAGACAGTTAATCCATGTACTATCCTCTTCTCCCTCCCTTCACCAAGCCTTAGATTGCATTGCTTTGTATACAGGGACAGAGAGCAAAGAGGCAAAAAGGCTTGACATGTAGAAGCCAAAGCGTTACACTCCCCAGACACTGATGGAAGGTAAAAATACAGTGGTTCCCATGGGTGTCTCTACTGTAGTAACACAAAGACCCCCTGTCACTAACTAAAGAGTGTCTCCTTGCCCTTTGGTTGATTATTGCATTGTGTGCTGCGTTACAGTATAAGCCTGTCCAACTGAGGATTATGCCTGTGTTGTCTATCATTAGTCCAGCTCTGGGGCTGAAACAAATGCTATATAAGCAGAATCATTTAAAGAAAATGCTAATTGTGGCCTTTGTTTATTTTAATTTAAATGTCCCTGCTTCTTCTCATTTTCAGGTTCAAAGTTTTCTTCTGCACTTTTGGCAAGGGATGCCTCCTCATATGCTGCCTGTCTTGGGTTCTTCAACTGTAGTGAATATAGTGGGAGTTTGTGATTCAATTCTGTACAAAGCAATTTCTGGAGTTTTGATGCCAACGGTGCTACAAGCATTACCTGACAGGTCAGTACAGCTAGCAGCACTGATCGCTTTTAGCTCTGTTGTCTTTGTCATATGTCTTTTCCTCAAGAATGGCACCTGTTTGCTGCCTCCTGTTTAACGAGTATAAATTGCAATGTCCGTTCAAAGGAGTTGAAGAGCTGACATGTTCCTGAGGAAATGTTCAGACTTTAACAAGACTTGTATTGTGAAGAACTTGTGTGTGTGCGAGATAAAGAATACCACCTTTTCCTTGGTTTGTAAACATCAAGCTGATAGTTATATCACAAGTTTCAGGGAATTCCAGAAGTCTTCATGCTGCAGAGTGCCACACTGTCTTCTGAAAAGTTCAGACACTTTTCTGCTAGTCAGGAATAACAACATAAGTTTTCTGGATTACAGTGACAAGAGGAGCTGGTCTGGTTGCTCTGTTTGTAAATACTCACGTGCATATTCAATGCAACTTAATCATTTGTCTCTGTTTACACTCTTGGAAACCAGTTGTTATTATGCTTGCCAGGAATATAAAACATGAAGATCATACTTGTTAAGTCTTGGGCAAGCTGGTTTAATTTAAATACTATCCTATGAAGAACAAATGCATGTTTATTTTAGGATCACTTCATTGATGTTAAGAAGTATTTGACTCTCTTGTTTCAAAGCTAAGTTCACTTTTCCAATCCATGTGGTAGATCTCATCTGTTCTCTTCATACTTGGAGCTCATGTGAGTCCAAGAAGTCTTGCTTATATGGGTAAAGCAGAACAGACATCAACAGTTCCCAGCAAAATGTGTAACCACTGAGTTCAGTCAACATGCTTCCCCCTTTGATTTTCATAATATGAGCACTGGGAAACTCTTTTTTCTATATATATGTGTAGACCTTTAGTATTATTTAACTGATATGTTCCTAAGGTTGAGTGATTTCTTAAGAATATTACTCTAGGGGTTTCTTACTGATGCTGTATATTTGGTCCTCAAGATTTTAAATCATCTCTGATCCTGGCAAATGTTTTCAAGATGTTGTTCTGCTCTCCTATGTGCACTGCGTAGTGTAAAGTACAGGCAAAGTATTTTTTCCCCAAGAAACCTGTTATAAACATGGGCTTTCCTTGATAAGACATGTAAATTTTTAAAGGCTTTGCCCCTCACCCCCCAGAAAAATCTATTTCATTGGAAGGATTAAACAGAACAGCAGTCCTTTTCTCAAGCTGCTTAGTTCTTTCATAGCAAATAAGGAGAGACTTGAGTGTGAATATAGACTTTTGTAATGCATATAAAGGGCCAGATTGTGGCTATTAAGCCATAGCCTGCACTGGAGGGGGTGAAGAAAGGTCTCATTGCAATGGAAGCTCCTGAAGGAAATCTTGCTGACTCAGCCAGAATCCTCAGAGGGACTTTCTGGGAACAAATATTGGCTGTCCAGAAAAGCCACTTTTTAGTGGGTACAGCAGTTGTCATCCATCCTCTGTCCTGTTAAGGTGTCTCTGTGGAGCAGAGCAGGCCTGTGGCCATGTTTATTTTACCAGCTCTGCTCTCAGGGCAGTGTGCAAGGAGTACAAATAGAAGTTGCCTGGCTGAAAGGGGGAAAGTTCCTCGCATCTTTCCTCTCTCTTGAGTATTGCTACAGACAGTGCAGCTCAGTCTGGCAGAACCAACTGTTGGAGTCCCCTGCACAGTAGCCTGGAAATTTTTCTGGAAATTGTAATTTTATACTGAGCAATCCTGGAAGAAGGGTAAAATGAGCTGCCTACCAAGTTTATCAGGAAATGATGGAGACATCAGGAAAGAGTAGTAAGGGAGAAGAGAGAAATCTTGCATGTCTTGGAAAGTTCCCGTCCTGTGCAGAGCTAAGCAGGCAGGTCCTGCTCCGCCCCCACATCCCCCATTCATGTGAGCTTGGCCTGGCAGTTCCTCCCCACCATCATCTTCCACCCACTGGCCTCAGCCTGCAGCAGAGCTGGTTGTTGCTTCACTTGCACATCCTTGTATAAATCTGTACAAATATGGGCACAGCTAAACTGAAATCCAAAGCTTGATCTATTATCATCTTTACACATTTGGATTTTATGTTTTTATGTTTGTACAAAGTGGGAATGATTTTATTTCAAGCTAAGTATACCGTTTGTAAGTATCAAAGCAGTGCAGTACAGAGTTATGTCAGCAAGTCTTCATAGTAGTGAGTTGAAAATACCTGACTCATAGTTTTCACACATTCACAGATTTTATTGTATGAAGCACAGAGTAAACATGTTCTGATGTAGTGATTTTTCTTTTCAGTTTGACGCAGGTGATCCGAAAGTTTGCAAAGCAACTGGATGAGTGGCTGAAAGTAGCTCTCCATGATTTACCAGAAAACCTACGAAATATCAAATTTGAATGTATGTATTGCCCAGTATCTCTCCTATTAACCTGGGGTGTATATAGTGTTTATTCATTACAAATTAATTGTGAGACTAGTGCTCTTTCAGGAATTAAAACCTGTCAGTATTATAAATCTTGCATTCACGTACAATCTTCACTTGTTCATGAGAACCAATTTTATTCAGTGAAATAAGGCACTGCTCAAAATGAGAAGAATTGCTTTTCCTTTCTTGTGGATTCTGATAAGAAATTAATTTTGTTGATAGTAAGCAAACATTAGAGATGATATTAGGCAAAGGAAATTATTAAACAAACCCTTAGGCTAGCACAATTTGAATACAGCTTGAGGCCCTTACTCAAAAAAGTGCCAGAGTTAAAAATGAAGGAGATCAAATTACCCTGTCACCACAGGAAAGGGCACTAGTCCTTTTCAGACATGCTTTGTAGATGCCTGCAGTGCACATCACCTATTGATAAAGCCTGCTTTATTTCACGGCTCTCAATTCTTTGCCTTTCATGAGCACTAAATTCCACACCACAAAGTTAAAGGGACCCCCCCCCCCAAAAAAAAAAAAAAATCCAAACCCCAAAAAAACTAATTTAGGAGAAGGATTAACTATTTTGATCAGCAGGGAGAATTAGGTGTATATTTTGATGACAACAGTCAGGATGCAAGTTGGAATAACTAATTTTATGTGTTTCTTTCTTTGTTTACTAATTAATTTTAAAAGTTTCACAAAGTCAGAACTGACAATATGCTTTATCTCATCTTTGTCTGTTCAGAAATATCAAGAATCTGCAACAGTAAAATCCCTTCTGATCTTACAGTGAGAGAGAAAAAGATGTCCATCTTTCCAGCCACTCTCACTCTGTACTCTTTAGCCACCTCTGTGTACAGTATAGAGGGAAACCTACTCTGTGGCCACGTCTAAGGGCTGTTTGGATCTGCAAGTCTTTGGTGATTTTAGTAGAAAGAAAAACTTGAGTGCATCCTACCTTTTACATGAGCAAGCCCTTGTCACTTCTGCAGTTGTTCCCTCATCAGAATCTGTGATAGTGTAATCATGCAGCCAGTGAAGGTACTGACAGGAGTAACTGCAAGCCTTGGTCATGTTTGCACAGATTTCAGACAAAAAATGTGCAATACAACATTTTAGAAGTTAATTTTCCAAGTATAGGAAATATCTTAATACAAGGTCCTTATTGCTTGCCAAGAGCTAAAACAGGAGAAGAGGACTGGGAAGTACCTCCTGGGTCAGCTTACCCCACAGAATATTAGTACATCATGTATTCTCTTTCAGAAACTTTGATCAAATTCTACCTGAAACTGTATTAGATTGTAGCTCCTACTAGTCCAGTTAAAAGACTCCTCCAAAGCTTGATTGCATTAAGACTCAGTAACCTTTTCTAATTTCCACACATAATGTAGCTACCATTATTTTATGCCCACTTGTTCTTGCACCAACATTTTTCTTTCTATTAAATAGCTCTTTCTGGTCTTCAGTTCCTTTGTGTATCAAGAGAAGATTTGCTATGCTGAACAATCAAAGCTCTTCCATTGTCCTTTACATTTCTCTTGTCATCTCATTATTCACAGCATCTATAAATCATTGCTTGAAATATGCCTCTGTAAAACTGATTGAGCATCCAGATTTAAGGTTTTAGGTCAAGGTTTAAACTAAGTTAAAACTGAGCTAAATTTATGTAGCCACAATTGTATGTATGAAACTGGACATATTTTTTGATTCTTGTATTAGCATAGTATTTTCAGAAGTAATTTGCTTTATTTAGCACAGTATGTAAATATGTATCTCTTCATTCCTGCAGTGTCCAGAAGATTTTCACAAATACTCCGGCGACAGACATCACTAAATCACCTCTGCCAAGTAAATATTTCAGTTACCTAAGTTTGCTGAATGCCATTTTTACTGATTTTTCAGATAATTCTGTGAATTGGCAGGCTGAACTTTGCTCAAAGAAGAGATCATGTTTGCAGTTTGTCTCCAATATTTATTGTGACCACCTTTACAAAATCAAAAAGTAATCAGTAAAAATGCTTTTCTAGACAACTGGCAATGTCTGATCTTTAAATGCAGCAGGGTACTTTTATGAAACAAAATTATTATTTGATTTGAAGAGGTGGTTCATTTCCAGGAAATAAATGAGAGGCATTCTATTCATTTCAGAGCAGTTTGTATTAGGCCTATTGCAAAGTAAGAAACATTTCTATATTCCTGACAATAAATTCCAAGTCTAATTGTATATTATAAATCAAATGCAAATTAGTAAAATACAAAACAGTTCAACCACCGGCGTTTTAAATAGAAATATTTTTCGCAACCATAGCGGGTGAATATAAAAACTACTCTGAAGTGTTTGTTTTTTACCAGTTAGTTTAGATCACAGCTGCCTATCAAAAAGTCATGAGGCCAAATTCTGTGTAGTATAAAAATGGGGAGAATGCATAAAATTCATTAATGTTTCACCCATGTATTGGAGCAGACAGTTTGTTTTCCCTGTCATGCTGCAAGTCTCACTTTTGGAAGGTGTATCCAATGCCTCAGGTCAACCCTGTGAGTGAGGAAGGCCCACAGAAAGAAACTCTGAGGAGAAAAACCCACTTGTAGAATTCTTCCTCCATTATTTTGGTGGTGGAGGCAGAGATACCAGCACTTCCTTTCCCCAAACATGATGGATCATGATTGAATTTTGGAAGTCCATTGGGATTCAGAGGAAATCAAGACACAGAGACAACAGTCTGTTGCATCAGACCCGGGATCAAACAGTTTACTTACACGAGACTCTTCAAGTGTATCATTTCCTTGGGGAAGCTGATAACCTTAGTGTGGGTTATCATCTCTGCTTAACTTACAAAGATATGGTGTATGTTTTATGACCATGACCTTGTGTCACTTCCTTTCCCCTTCACCCATCCTCCCCATTATCAACAGCAGACCCCTGTCTCAACCAGTCAAGAAGCACTTCTGATGTGGAGGCAAATGATCTCGTACCTTTTCATGTGGCTGAGGGGAAAATGAGAGTCTTCATAATTTGGGAAAGGGGAGGGTACAAAGCCAAGTGGGATTTGTTTAGTTTTTGGCTTGATTTTAATTGTTGCTTTTCTGGTTTTGAACTGATGCTGGTCAAGAAAACCAGCAGAGCTGTTAAAGATTGAATAGTCTAGCAGCAACACCACCAGGTTAGTGTTACTTATCAGAATTTGTTGTGGATGCAATCAAAATATTTGCAGTTGATTAAAGCAGGCAAAATGACTTGGGAATTCTCTGTGGTTAGAGGACCCTGTAATGCTCATAAGACATCAAACTGGTGGGTGGGGGTCCACAAGGAGAATCAACTTAGTGAGCCTAGCTAAGGAAGCGTAAAAGGGGATAAAGCCTATTTTTAAACCTAATAAACCATGAACTAATGAATAGATTGGATTGGATTACAGGCATCAAGAACGGTGATCCACAGCGCAGACATCACATTTCAAATGCTGGAGGACTGGAGGAATGTAGATCTGAATAGCATTACCAAACAAACTCTCTATACTATGGAGGACTCACGTGAGGAACACAGAAAGCTCATCATACAATGTAAGAGCAGAACCCTCAAATAAAGCCAGATGAACTTGGTTTCTTGCTGGTAACAAAGCTCATTGAAAGTAACACTGGTTTTGCAGCCATTGGTTTGCTTGGAGGCTTAAGATGAATATAGAGGCATTTATCAAAGTGTAAGGCAAATCCCTGTCAAGGTTTTATGTTTTGAGGCATAGATCTGGACACTGTCTCATTAACGAGTTTCTTTCTAGTGTCCAGAACTGAATTCAGGACGAATATTTCCCATGGACTTGAGCAAAATAAAACTGTGAGTTAACCATCGAATCTCATAAAGCCCAGTCTCTCTTGCTGCAGAATTGCAGGACAGCTGTATTTTGAATGGCTTTGCCACTAAAGTGACTGTGTATTTGAGTCCCTTGTAAACTTTTATTTATAAAGAGCTGCATTTTACATAGTGTTTTCATAAACAAGATAATTTCATGGGTTAAGTTTTCACCCTGAACTTTTGTGAGTAAGTAGAAGTTCCACACTGAGCAAGCTCATTGGCTAATTTAGATTCTGCCTAGTACAGTGAAGGGCATGAACTGAAAAGTGACATTGGAGATACTGGTAAACTGGTTCTAGAGTCAAAGATCTTTTGCAAATATAAAATTTAACTTGCATTGTCCAGCAAATGTGTCTGGTTGTAAGCTTAGGTGTAACCCTAAGCACATTGAGTTTGCCCCTCTGAGGCATCAGATGCAACCAGCTTTGTCTTTAGCATTGTTCATAAACTCACTTCCCTGTGAACCCACCTGTCGCATTGCCATCTCTCTCTTGAGGAGGACCAGTCATCTTTTATCCAGAATCAGACTTAATGGGGAGAAAGCCAGGCAACCACTTGTAGGAGCCCTGCAAGGCTAGGTTTGCTAGTTGGGTAACTCTTCCAGTGAGTGGCTGGGAAGAGGAGGGGTGACATATATACTGGACCCTGCAAGACTGACTTTGACACTCATCCCACTGTGTTAATACTTAAAAGTCTTCTCCTGAGTTTTAGTATGGGCCTTGGATTCTCTGTTAGCTCTGTTTTCCAGTGAGAGGCATTTGGTACTCTTTCCTCTCCTTCTTAATCCTTGATTCATCTCCTGACGGCCCTCCTACCTTTTAAGGACAAAGAAACTTGACCTGTTAGTAGAGGAGGTAGCATAGAGTGAGACTAGAGTCCAGAAGCTGGGTGCATCCTTCTGTCATCTGTTATGTTTTCAGTATCTACCCAACATCCTCCCACTGACAAAAAAAGAGAGTTCTCAAAGTTATAATCCCTAGTAGCAGCAACAGTTTTGGCTCTCATTCAGAAAATCCTTCCTGTTTAGGAAAGCTTTTTGTGTATATGCTAATTATTTAAATACAAAATTAAGTGTAAGAAAACCAAATGGAATTTTCCTGAATGCTAATGGATTTGAACACATATTTTTCCATATTTCAGGCCCACGTAGTCCAATAAACAATTACTCAGAAGTGGTAACCTAATATGAATGTTCATCGTGAGATGGGACTCCACTGAGATGTGCAGATATGTACAAAGATTGTTTTAGGACTTGGATTATTTATTCCGCTCCCCCCCCCCCTTGTTGATATTTATTCTACTTGTCCAAAAATCTTTTCAGAGACCACATGGAGTTAAGGCCTGCTTTCACATTTTGGGTATTAATAATCAAGAAAGTACAATTTCCAGCTACTCTAACTAAAAAAAAAGGAAAGTTTCTAAACCTATAAGCAAGCTTAGAGAGAAACAGAGAAAAATCACGGGTTATAAAGAAACCTCTTTCCTGCTCTGCTATGGTAGCTGTCTTTGACGTGGTTTCTTCTTTATTCTCTCTCAGATCCTGTTGAGGCATTTTTAACAGTCACTAAAGGCTAAACAGTTACTTTTCTCAAACAGGTCATTGTACACAGTTGCATTGCTCCAGCAGCAAATCAGGCTACTGATTTATTTTTCCACTCTTGATCCCCTCATTACACAGCATATGAATTACTTCATCTGTTCTATCAGGCAGTTTTTGTCCAGTCAAGTACTCAGGTAAGGAGACAACATTCAGATTTCTTTGTGATCCTGTTCTGAATAAAGGGAGGTTGTCCATTCAATAAAACAATCGAACAAGATAAGGGTGGCCCAAACATTATTTCTATTCTTCTCCAACTAATGTTTTTGACCATCCAGCCTTTACAAGTCCAAGTTAAGCCAAGTTATAGTCAAGTGTGAAGCAAATGCATTCCTGCTCATCTTGCTGATCCAATTTAGAGACTGGAGAGACTGTTCTTTGCATTAATGTTGATGAGCTTTTCTAGCTCACTTCTCTAGCTATCATGTCTAAAATTTGCCTCCTCCACCTCCCTCGCTATCTTTCCTATGGTGGGAAATTCCTTCCTTCTGTTATATATAATTAAGCATAAATGGAAATGCATAGCACACTGAGATCATCCTGTAGCACAGCAGGTAGAATGTATCTTTCTTCTTGACTTAGTGGGCCCTTTATTTCAGTTGAGTTGAGGAATAGTTTCTTAAGATGTCAAAACATAGGATTCTTGTAAATAAATTAGAGACTTGCAGTTTTAAGAGCTGCAGTTGAATGACTTGATATTTTAATACAGAAAGTAAAACAGAGCTTAAGAAGTATACAGGTTGCTTTTTGAAACTCTTCTTGATAAATTAAGTATAGCATTTGTGTATCAGTAGCAATTTGTTTTGAAGAAGTAGAAGTTTATGGAAATTCCTTGTGTGTGTGTGTGTCTGGCATATCAAATAGATGTTTTCCCAACTAAACTATTATACAGATGAGAGCCCTACCAACCATACTCATCCAGTTGGTGCTTAGAAGATTCTTTAAACATTTCTAAATCAATTTCATGCATGACCTTTTTTTCATCACGAGGGTCAAGGCCTAGCTTCACACTCTTCATAGTATACATCGGTGTTTCACTTCTGGGCACACCAGACAGTTGAAACTTAAAAGATTAATTTTAAATAATATGTCCTGATTCACTCACTTAAAATACCACTTCCAGTGACCCCATCACTTTAAGCAAAAATACGATAAGAGACCAAACAAACTTAGTGGGTCAGCACCGAGAAAGATCTATTGATTGTAGCTAAGCAATCTATTACAAAATCTACAGCAAACTTATGATGCTATTGGCAGCTTTTTGTGATTTGTTTCTCTTTTGTTTGAAATGGAATCCAAATACTGAGGTAGGCTACTTTTTCTTTGTCTGCCAGTGTATCAGGAGTTTGATCACCTTCTGGAGGAGCAGTCCCCCATAGAGTCATACATCGAGTGGCTGGATTCCATGGTGGACAGATGTGTTGTAAAGGTTGGTAAGCAGGAATCACTGACGTGCATTATGAGCAAAATTTCACTAGTTTTCACGCTCTTGATGAGAACTACTCATATTAAGGATTCTTCTTTTTTTTTCTGGTCATGTATATTCTATCCCGAAAGATGATATTCAAGAATGGAACAGGATTGAGGTTTCCAATCAAATCAATATTTCAGGGGTATGGAGAGATGAGTTCAGACTCATCCTAACTACATCGTGCAAATAAAAAGCATAAGCTAGTCTGGCTTTTTAATATTTTAATGAAAGTTTTATTTAGGCTAGCTAATTCAATTGTATACATTCATATTTGAGCATGAAAGTCTACCTTACCATTCAGTCAAGGACACATTGATGCAGTCTTTTATGCAATTCAGGATACCAAGGACTTTTTTTAAATTTTCACTTGAATGTGTGCAGAAATCTATTAACAAATCTTTAAAAAATATTTTCAGAAGTGATTAGGTATCACCATAATATAGTATGAAACTATATGGCCAACTATTTTAACTTCTGTCATTAATTATACTTTCTATTAGGATATTCAGTTAGGATTTCTACTCT
>JAAGNO010000796.1:0-37288 GCA_033439905.1 Ceryle rudis | reverse complement strand
TTTTTCATATTGTTTGTGAGTAAAAACACATAAAAAAAAAAAAAAAAAAAAAAAAAAAAAAAAAAAAAAAAAAAAAAAAAAAAAAATCTGTATCTTGGCTTGTAATGTAGTTTACATGAAAACATAACCCGTTTTCACATGTCCAGGGCTCTATTAACAAAAGATTTGGGCCTATTGACATTTGGAAATAATGCTCAGACAGATGTCTGTCTTCAAGATCTAGCCAGGGGAGATGAAAACATGACTATTTCCTTCTGTTTGTTGTCAGCCAGTAGCTGGAGTTATCAGTCACAGGTCAGCTGGAGGAGTCGCTTACAGGAGCATTTCCTAATTCATCTCAGTGCAAAATGAGCCTAGCTACCCAAAGCACTCTGACCATGTGTAATGCTAAGAGAGGTGACTTGGTTCTGAAGTGGATAAAAATCTCTCCTATGCACCACTTTGCTGGCTCTGCTTTTAAAGGACATAACATTTAAAACTAATCTTTGCAAAATGAGCATGTTTTTATACCCTGAACAAGTTCTCTTCTGCTGTCTTAGAATTTAGTCAATGTGGAAAAAGAGGATTTTACTTTTAAAATGAAAAAGCATGTTGCTTTTCTAGTTTCAGAAGGGGGTTTGTATTCAATCTTGAGATACAAACAGTTCAAATTAAAATCAGTTAAAATCAGGAATGATTGAAAATGGACTTCTGTGTCATGGGTGTGAACATTCATAGTCACTCGGGACCAGATTAAGCATGAGGGATGATTTTTATAAATGCACATTTGTCCAAATACGTTAGTAGAAGATTAATAATGAATAAATTTATGAAGGCAAAGCATTGAATGACTGCAAGGTTTTCCACCAGCTGAGCTTTGATGTCATTTGTGCTATTAGAACCATCTGACAGCATAAATTCAGATACCATCAGAGATAGGCACAACATGATTTGTATTTAGATTTTAATCTGAAACCACTTTTATTGATTTCCCATAGTAAGGTGTTTTTCAAAGATGTGTTAGTTGGTGACCATTAGACAGCAGTATAGCGAGCATCTCCAAGATGATCACAGTTTCCATCTGCTAGCTTCTCTTTTCATTGCCTATATCCTGGTCACATCTATTTTCCACCTAAATTGCCCCTAAGGATATTCATTGCTACTGAAGTGCACATTACAAACATTATATTTAATTCTGTTCAGGCTATGTTTGTAACTTAATCAAGCATTCTCTGTTTCAGAGTATCAATCACCAAAACATCTTTAATCAAACATGGATTCCCCAGATAGTTCCTAGACCACCTGTTGTCAGGATGGTCTGTACAGTGATCCTCAGCTGTGATTTCTTACTTATCAGCAGAAACATTTATGAGCTTGCCATGGGGCGAGTAAATGAGAAGATTGAGAATTCCTCATTGGTTTGAGTTTGGGACACACAAGACAATATATCAGATCTACCAAAATAAATTACCTGTTGCCTCTGTTATAAATTTAGCTCTTGAATTTCTCATTTTTGAGAACTTTAACTGAGTTCACTGAGTATAGCTATGAGTACAAGTGCATGATTGTCCTTACACAGACATCTTTGAACATGAATTTGATAACTGCAGCCAAGGAAAGAAGGTACTGATGATAGTTGATGTGTTTTCATGGGTATGTGGTGGTGTAATTAGGGCTGGATCAATAACTGCTTTTTAATTTGGTAGCCAAAGCAAGATTTATTTTTTTTTACAAAATCGTTGTGCTCAGTGTAAAAGTAAAGTCAAAGAGAATTCTTTTGTGTCTGCCACATTTTGGTGCTTAGACCACAGCTGCCTGCCTCAGCAGTCTTGAGGCAGTGTTAATCACTGCCAGACCAAGATTTCTGACCAAAGGGCTGGACGATTTGACTTGTGGGAGGGTTTTCTCATCTTTTCTATTGAAACTATTTCACTCTGCACAAACCATATAACCATTTGTTGAGATGCAGAGGTCTATAGCCTGCTAGGTGGGTTGTCCCCTAGGAAGTGATGTGATAAGATCTGGTTCAGTCCCTATTCTAACCTTTATTGATACAGGGTGGAGTTTTCCCTGCTCAGGTGCAACTCCAGTGGAGGCAGTAGGAGCTCTGAGCCTTCAAGTTTTCAAAAGGGAGAATGATACCAAAACTTATCCTCATCCTATCAGGCAGAAGCCTGGGCTATCTTTACCTTCTTTCCCTCAAAATGACTCAAATGTTATTTAGACACAGACACAAATTTATAATAATTTGTATTAATTACGCTAGCCTTTCCCTGCAAGGCCACTGGACATGCTGTTCTTGAATTAGGATTGAGCAGTTTCCAGAAGAATACCCTGAATGTAAACAGCTCAGAGCTAGATGTCAGAAACTCTTCTGTGCTTAATTTAACACAGTTCCGTCTAGCTTTTCAGGATAATGTATGCATTTAAGTGCATTCTATGAAGAGAAACAAAGACCGATTTACCATTCTAAATATTTACATCTATATACCTTTGTTGTTAACTTCGATAAAAAGTTGGGTTTGTTTCACTGGAAACTGTTTCAGTGGACTGATTTTTAGTTATTTTTTCCACTACAGGCAATACATAGACTCAGATACTCACAGTGTTTGGGGTTTTTTTAAGAAGTAAAAGAATGTATTAAATGATGAGATCTTTACTATATACAGGATGGTATAGTTTCAGCTTTGAAATATATGACGGAGAAATATGATTAGAGGTAGTTGGAATACCTGACACTGGACTGGCTAGCACAGCGATTTGATTCTGCAAAAGTTTTAAGCATGGTGGCATCGACAGGTTGAAACAATCCCTGGTAGAAAAAAAACAAGCTCTCTCTCACTCCCTGTCACTTTTTCTCTCCTCCTCTCCCTCCCTCCTTCCTGTCTACGCATATCAAAGGCACAGTTGGTGGCAGTGTTTGGGTAATGCATCCAGTGTCTAAAGTAACTAATTAGTAATAGAAGCTCGTGATTTTCTGCAGACCTGGAAAGCTCACTGTTTGTTTGCTACTTACACATAATTGCTCTATCTGTTAATAGCTGCTGACAGTTTCTGTGCATTCTGATAGTTACTGTACATTAGCTGGGTAATAACTGCCATGTTTTCTGTTAACTCTTGAAAATTAGAGCCAAATGCTATTTATTATTGTAACTACAGTCTCTGGAATAACTTCTTACCTCTTCCTAAAGAAATTTATGGTTTGCCAGCCACAGCTGAATGCATTTCAGTCTTTAAAGGTTTACGTGAAAGAATCAAATAGTTTCATGTGATAAACAGTAGCTTGCAGATACAAAATAAATTATAGTATATTGTGCTGAATAGCTATTCACTGTGTAGCTGAAATGCATGCCCTGATACTGGTTTCACTCTATAGCTTATATTTTATTTGGCTTATTTAAAAATGTAAAAATATGACATCTTTCAGTACCAACAAATTGTTTGCCTAGTGTCTTTCACGCAAATTCTGGGCTCAAAAGCTCTATACAGAGTTTTAAAATACACAGTGGGAGAAATAATAGAAGAGGAAGAGAGAAATTCAAAAGAGTGACAAGGGCACTAGAGTGTTTTTAAATGCTGCATTCAGTATTGCCAACCACAAGTCTTCAAAATAAAGCATAGAACCCCCCCAAAACAAAGCCATTTTTAAAAATAGAAAACCTTAGGTTTTTGCCATTTGTTTGCTAGAGTTTCAGTGTTTGGTTTTGTACTTCCAAACATCTGTATGAAACTACAAGCTACTTTCTTTTCTTTTTTTAAATAAAGCTGATCAAGCAATTTGATGGGAAGCACTAAATACCCTGAGCTTTATACTACCACATGACATTTGACAGCATTTAAGCCTGTTTTTCTTACCTTGGAAATAAGAGTACTAAAGTCAATAGAAACTTTCTGATGAAAAAAAAAACTGTAGTCAGAAGAAGAATGAGAATTTTATGGAGATTCTTGATAAACTAGATTTCCACTGGGGAAATCCTAGGTCAATAACAAGGTGACCAGCTTGGTCTGCTGTCTTTATTGTACTGCTAAATTGAATGGGATTTTATTTAACAAGGCTTTGACCCCAAAAGATTTCTAAAAACAAATTCTCTGCGGCAGTTCAGTGAAGATCTCCACTATTTACACTTGCAAGGCTGGGCAAACTTGTTACCATTTTGATTTACATAGATTGTGAAACAAATGAAAAACTGTGTGCTTCAGGTTCACCAACAGCCAAAGATTTCCTCCCCACAGCAAAGGTGTGGCTTTCAAGTATGTCCTTTTTCTCTGCTGCCTTGCCCAAGAACACAAAGGCACATGTTCACCTCCCAGTGTGTGCGCTCAGCTCGTATCAGTGACGACAGAGGCCATGCAGGCATGGAGTGAGAGAATAAAACACAAAGACCATCCAGGTCACAAAGAAAAAGAATGTGCTTAGAGTCGCTTTGCAAGCTAAGTTGCCAGCTACAATTGTGTAAGGATAAGGTCTTTCAAAACACTTCTGTTCCTCAACAGTACTTTTCAGTAGGGAAGTTGGAGTTGGAGTAAGCGTAGTTACCCTTGTTGTGGTAAAAGCTAGTATCCCAAGATAAACCTAACTTTCATTAAGAAATTTGACTGAATTTGAAACTTGTTGCATCTTTATCCCATGGAAGAGGTTTTCTTCAAAATGTAGTAATGGAATTTCAAAAGGAACATACCTACACGAGGTGCTATTTTTATTTTATTTTGTTTTGTTTTATTTTATTTTATTTATTTTATTATTTTATTTTATGTCTGGCAGTAGTTGATCTGTTTCCCTCTCAGATGGTGATCTCTCTCTGGTTAAAGCCAGCTACTGGACTCGTTATTTTGACCTGACTGCATCTGCAGTTGCCAGTTATCTAATGACTTATATGAACATGTTTTAAATATTCCATGCTCTAAATAAACATAGGGAGCTTTTTAAAAAAAGACACTATATGATCAAATCCTGTCTGGATCTGTGTACGCTGTACTTTGTCATTGAGTCTATTGCATAAACTGACCAAACTCCATCTTGATACTTGTCAGTCTTTCCCTGCAGATGAATGTTATTCCTTTCAGGAAGATACTACACAATGTCTTGGCTCTTCTAATTTTCCCCTGAAATGGATCTGTGGTCTCTTCTTACACATCTATTTTTGTGGCTAAGTGTGCTCTAGGGCAAACATGTCTTCACCATCCTTGACATGTATCCTTCTTTATAAATTATGGGAAACTCACTTCCCTTGTGTGAAATGAAGCCAGCCATGCATTTTTAATCATTTAAAATCCATTATCCATTCCCCGCATCCTCCTGGTAATCTTCTTCATACCAGTTTCAACTTGTGCTAATTTTTCTGGAACATGGGTGACTAGAGTTATATGCAATATTCTAAGTGATGTTTCACCAGTGCCTTGTGCAATGGTATTAATACTTTTGTTTCTGCAGGGGAAGTATATAAATCAGAGGATGATATAAATCTCTAAGGGCAGAACTTCTTACAATCTGCTATTAAATTTCATTTCCGTTACTCTAGTCCATCGCATCAACCAGTCCTTCTTCCTAACAATATTAGCAAGTTCTCCATCTGTACTCAAATCTTGCTTGAGGATTTGTGGCAGATAGCTATCCATATAACCTTCTTTACTATTAATTTTCAGTGGTTTTTGACTCCATCGCCTGCATTTTCTTTTGTCCGTTCTCTTCCCTTAAGTTTAGTCCTTTAGCCCTTAATTTTTTCAGTTGTAGTTTTTATAGTAGTTAAGAGGTGGTATCCACAGCATCTTCAGAGGTAAGCACAGAAACAGGCCAAATGTTATGCTGCTGATATGACTCAAATTGATAATTAGGAAAAGATAGTATAGTGGGAGAAGTATGACAGAAGAAAGCTTTGGAACAAGTCTTTCCATTTAAGAAATCCACAACTGCTGCTAATGCCTTTATGTTTGGCAGTTAATGGATGTCTTATCCAGTCCGGGCAATGCACTGGACATACACCATCAGGAGATCTGGAAGATTTATTCTACCTTCCTATTGATTAGTCTCTCATTTCTTTGGCCAATGGCACAAGTAGTTCAGAAAATTCATACCAGGACGTGTCACTACAGCAGCCAATTCAGGATTCTACTCTGACAGAAACTTGTATCTGGTCCTTTAGATAAAAGGAAACAATTCCACTGTTGTGTAATTGTCTAAATGGTTCAGTGCTAATGTAGGAGAAGAAAACTCCATCAAGTCCCAGCTCTCCTTGCAATCAAGGCAGCCTCCTTTCACCCTAAACCACAATAATTGGTTGTATAACCCTGTATAGATCTAGGAGTGAACACAGATCACTAGTACCCCGTTTTACTTTGACCTCTCTTACCTTGGGTAAAAGATACTTCAGTGATAGTATACAGAGGCAGTCCTACTCACTACCATTTGTGTTGAATGCCATAATCATTCGTTTAACGAGTGTATTGAGATAGTCAATGGCTTTTTTGTTTGTTCACTTTACTACCAGGGTCTTTTCACCTCATTCACTTGATGTTTGATGACTACGTATTGTACCTGCTAGAATCACTCCATTGTCAGGAGAGAGCTAATGAGCTAATGAGGGCAATGAAAGGAGAAGGAAGCACAGGTGAGTTTGTTCTTTTACTAATCTTTAGTTTGGTTTGGTTTGGTTTGGTCTGGTTTATTTGGTGGGGGGGGTGGTGGTGGTTGTGTGTGGTTTGTTTTGATTTTTTTTCCTACTAGATTCACTATTTTCTATGCTAGGACATTTCTTTATCCTCATCTAACCCAGTGAGGCTTATCTTGGAGCAAAGAGTTTTTCAGTTCCATCATGATTTGAAATAAACCATGTGAGGCAAGTGTCCCTGGATAATACATTCATGATGCTTTCTGGGTGTCTGAATCCCATTCCTTGGCACACACTTGGTGTACCTGAGTCTTTTGCCTCAGTTAGTCTGTCTAAGCCACCATGATATTTTAGTAAACCCAGTCTTGATTCTTTCTCTCACCCTGGTTTAACACTAAATAAATTCAGTGATATTAATGGATTTTACCAGTCTAAATAAGAGGGAGAGATGGGTGAAGCAAACAAAGACAAAAACGAAAGCTGTTATTTCTGGTAAGATTATGTTCTAAGTGCCTATAGAGAATCAAATTCTGAGTCCTGCTTCACTCTTTCTGCACTGACTTGACAGAAGATAATCAAACAGAGGTTGCCTTTAGTCTCTCTGCTCAGGGCACCCCCATGTAATGAGGGATCCTCAGTGCTTTACCTTCCTTGCATTTCCCATTAATTTTATCAAGTTAAACCCCTTTGTCACCTTTGGAAAGTTCCATTCTTCATTTTAGCTGTGACTTAATTTGTCACCCTGTAGATTTATGTGAAGAACGTTTCAGTGATTAGGATGATATCTTATATGTGTTGAAAGACCTGGATTTAATTCATTGCCCTGCCACAGCCTCTTGTTTTTCTAACAAACAAGTTGCTTATCCCTGTGTACTTTCCACATCACTTTAGCAGCTAGAACTATCCCAAGACAATGGAGAGAGAAGTTCATGGCCAAAAGCCACCGGAATCCCCTGAAGATTCCTGCTTCTTTCCAATGTCTCTAGAAGGAGTAAGAGTGCCTGACTCAGACTGGACTCCTAATTTTAGATATCTAACAGCATTTTACAGGAATATAAACCTCGAGCTGTCCGTGCATGAGTTTCCTATCTATGCAACAGGAAAAATAGCACTTTCCTTTAAGAGTTCTTACAGAGGTACACTGAAGGTTGCAATTCTGAATGTTATAGAAACACACTTTTAAAGATTTGTGATTCCTGCTACACATTACTTAAAATACAACTTACAGAACTTAACTACTTGAATCAGTATTTTTTTAAGTTTCTCAGTGTTCGTTGGCTCTACCTCTAACTATGTTTGATGACTTTTCTCTCATCCTGCAGCAGAACTGCGAGAAGAAATTATTCTGAGTGAACCCAATCCTCCAACTCCCTCCCCAGTGCCATTCTCCCCAGCTAAATCTGCCACCTCCGTAGAAGTTCCCTCTGCCCCCTCACCTATCAGCAATCAGTCCCCCGAGTACGGTGTCATAGCAGCTACAACAGGTATGTAGGCTTATCACAGCTGGATCTGCTTGAAGGTGGCTTTTGCACTTGGTCACCTGAAATACAGCTTGAGAACATGATGTGTCAGCTTTCAAGAGGTGAGAAGCCTTCCCAAACAGAAATATGTTTACAATACCAGTTATGCCTTCTCACCGTATACAAACACGATGCGCAACCTAACGGGAAAAAGATCTGATCCTTGGAGTCCAAAAGCCTAACAGGAGATCCCAGACCTCAACATATCAGAATCAGTTCTGTAGCTGAGGCCTTCAGGAAGAGCAGACCTGTCACTTTGTTTCTAAATGGGTTTAAAAAACAGTCCATTTTTTCATATTTCTAGCAATAGCTCCAAATAATTATTTATGAGTATAGCCCTTTGGGGCACCTCCAGTGACTTTAAGTGCAACCAGTCTCTCTGGAAAAAAAGAAGTTCTATGTTTCAAGGATATGCACTAGATATTTTAAGGTTTAGTGAGGTTTTCAAACTCCACTAGTGGTTCAGGAATTCATAGTGGGTAAAATGGGAATTGGACATCTTTCAACATATCTGAGACCCAAATATGTTTGAATAGCTGCACATGTTTCTCTTGGGAATGTTTTACACAAACTCCCATCTTTCAATGGTAGAGACTAGGAATTACATGTCTGAAGCCTATTTTCAGTTGTATTTTGGCGGACCCACAGATTATCTGTGCTTGAAGGTATTACTCTTGTGGACAGTATTGTCAGAAAACACTAAGCACAAAACTGGCTTCTTGTTTGTTCTGTATAAATGTGCAACCATCTTCTGTACTCTAATATAAAACTCATTCATTACCTTTTGGATAGGGGCAGGACAGTCTGTCCGTATGATCAAAAGACAGTATTTTCTTAAGTCATGAAAAAACAAAAGCAAAAATGTGAATGACTTCAGGAAAGCATTCCAGGCAGTGAAATTCCAGCTTTGCTGCTCCTCAGTGAAATGGGTGTATAATCAGAATGTGGAAACTATCACTTTTGTGACATACTAGAAAAGTTACAAAACCTTCTTGAAAGAATGTCAGAAAGTGATGATTTACCACACTGGAGAATTTGGCAGTAGCTAAAGGACTAATAAATGTTTCTGACAAATGTTTTTCATGTTTTCAAAGGCACCACAGGGAAGCATAGTGCATAGTTGTGGTGGAAAGAGATTTAAGAACATATGTTCCTATATTGAAACATAAGGTTTTCTCACTGTTGGAGACTATACCATATTTAAGAGGGAAACAGAATGGTATTACCCCCAGAACAGTTAGACAAGAGATATGTGATTCCTAGACATGGCAGATGAGCACACTGCTTTGGATTGGGAAGCTCTGGAGGTGGTGATATTTGAGTCTGCAAATTCTGATTTTGTGGATAACTTGCTTTGTAGAGATTGTAGCCCAATGGGATTGTTGTGATCTTATAACCAGAATTTAGTATGATGCAGAACTGGACTCAAAAGTAAAAGACTGGAAAGTAGGGAACTGTGTGCTCTCCAGTGATTCGATGGACCTATATTTAGGCTGCAGACACTAATAGTTATGTGACCATCAGAACTATCAGACCAAAGCTTATTCCATATTTATATAATATCCTTTATATAATATTAATTTGTCAGCTATCTGGGCTACCACCTTCATCTTACTTGACATAGGTGCAGACCCGGGCAGGGCTGGAAACTGCATGGATCTTATACATCACTCCTGAACCCCACCAGTAATGCAAGGGAATTGTTTTACACAAACATTACAAATGCAGTTCTTTTTTGGTTTCATGTTGTTTATTATTCTATTATAGTCTGTTTTACTCTCTCTCTCTAATTTTTTATGTCCTGGTAAGGCCAAGGTCAGCTAGTTTGAAATCTCAAGCCAGAAACAGGATCATAAGGGATCACTGGTAGGACTCCCACAGGACAAGCAGTAGAACTTGACATAGTTGTTCCCATAGCAGAACTTCTTTGGCATGGAAGCTACTTAACGATTATTTTAGCTTTCTGTTTTTTTCCTAGCTTTTCATTTTTGTGATGTTTAAAAACTTTTATTTGGTTGAATTGGATTTTATTCTTATGGTCTGGTGTAGTCTCACTTTTGCAAGTCTGAAAATCCTTTTTGCCTACCAAAAGGCAATTTTGTCAATGCAAGTAATGGACTGGTTAAGATTAAATATAGGTATGTGGCTATTTCCCATGTTCATCATGTAGATGAACTGATCACCTTTTTAGTTTGCTAAACATTACACCATGGGATGCAGGGTTTATTCACATAAAATAATACAAAACAACAACCATTTTTCAGCTATAGGAAATTGCTATACTTTAAATTAGGAGTAATGAAGTGTATCCCATATAAACAAACTATTTTATATGCAGATTTGTGACATTGATTTATACAGTGTTTTGGAACAGGAACCCCTGTTGGGGAGAGATGTGTTTAAATACACTCTATTGATTTTCTTCTGTGTCTTTGACAAGGTAGATGTAAAACTCCTTTGCAAATCTTGAGAACTAGTCCTGTTAGTTACTACTGGCTCTCAGTTCCCCAATTTAAGGCATCATTAACTTTTTCTTGCTTGTGGCATTAGCAGTAAAAGTTAACTATTAAACTTGCATTTTAACTTTTTGCCTTCATTCAGTGGTCAGCACAAAACCAGCAAATTAAACTGTTGCAATTAAATGATACTGAGTAAAAGAAAGATAAATCCTATATACAGCATTCTGTGGTAGAATATCTGGCATGACTCAGCTAACATTTTATTTAAAACTTTTTGTTAAGTTACTAGACATTTAAAAGGACAATTAGTGTCTATCTTTTCTAAATCACAAAGGGCAGATTAATGATTGTTCAGACTGCAATAATATTGTAATAAAAGTGCTAGCTATATGACTGACTTTCTCGTAAAGCTCCCTTAAAGCTGTGATTACTCATTTGCCAATGCAATGGTTTTTAGACAACCCAGAATGAACTCTGAATTGTAAGTGGTACCTAATAAGTTAGTAAATGAATCTATGCAGTTTACTGTTTAGTTTCAAGAAATGTAGATGTGAAATAATTCTTCAGGTCAGCAATTGTCCTTTAAGGTCAGTGTTCTTCCAAGTGTAGACTAGGTATTAAAGTTCTGGGTGTCTGACACGAGAGATACTTAACAGAGCTACCATCTCTCATATTTGTGTGACTCAACCAAATTTCTGATTTTTGACTAAAGCTTCCTCTCCTGGACTCGTAAGAATATATAAGAACATCAGCTCTTGTTCAACAATTAAGAGTTTAATTCTCATAGCTGCAGAGTGTAAGTCAAAGGATCCAAGTTCAGAAGGCAGTTCTCTCCTTCCAAATGGAAGAGCCTGTGTATTTTCTAAAGCTGATAGTTAAGATAATCTCCTTGTTGTGTGTGGGCAGAATCAAGGTCTGACTCCAGATTTCTGATTGGTTGAGGTTGAAAGTGCTACTTATTAACAGACATAATACACAGTGCTGTGAAAGTCTTGCTTGTACCTGGGTGGTCTGTAACTCCAACATAAAGCAAATACTAAATGCAGCATCATGAAGCAACTTTTGTTTCATTCTGCACTGGTGTACATGATGGTACTAGTGACAACAGGGCCGTTGTTGCACTGATAATTCAATTTATATTTGGCTATCCTACAGGTCAGATGGCCTCTTGGTTAGTATCCTCATAATCAGGCATTTTATTAAAAGAGAAAAGAAAAAGGAGTGATAATAAATGAACTTCACTATTTTAATCAAACCCTGCATGTTCAGAACACAAAGCAGAGCAAAATATTGCTCAATCACTATTGTTTTTGCTTATTTCAGAAAGCAGTTCAGTTGGGTTCAGTCATATCTAAAAGAGACTTCATTTCCTGGAGCTCAATTCTGCAGCCATCTGAAGAAATTTATCATATAGGGCTGGGACATAGGCAGGTATTAAAAAGCTAACTATGAAAAACTTTCAGACTTTACTTATTTCTCCTTTTCCATCAACCACAATGCTGGCAGTAACATGTCTAACCTGATATATACATAGACACGTCTGCATATCGATTACCTTCTTCTATCCTTGCAGTCTGTGACTAGGTCACTGAAAATAATGGCATACCTTCCACAAGGGTAAAGAGAAGTGAGGCAACTCTAGGTGTCCAAGAACATCCTGAAAAAAAACCCCCAGCATTTAAACAACTTTCTGCCACTCTGTACATCCAGAGTAAAACCCAACATACATTTGTTTCTAAACCATAACCTCCAAATGAAAGTGAACATTTCCTAGAGCAGCTGTGTGAAGTACTATCCTGTAGTGCTGGGGACAATTCTTGGTTAGGAAAATTAAACAAGGATATTCACAACTCCTCCAGTGCAAGACCTATCCTCTTTATTTGTTTCTTTGGTGTCCAGACAGGCACAAATCATGTAACATTCTGATCAGTTATTTTAAAATTGAACTGAGGTAACTTCCAATTAGACTTGAATGCCAGGAGTGGCCAAGTCCTCTCATCCAAGGAATCTGACTCCTCACAGGGAGCACATGAAACATCTTGTTGTCCTGGACTGACTCATTTTCCTCAGGCTGAGATAAGATCCCTATTAGTTTTCAAAAAAAGAAAAGGAGGCTCTCACAATGGTTGAGACTAGCTAAATTAACCATATTTGGTGAAATGCTAAGGGTCTTTTGGCCCTGTTAGTATCACTTCTTGTTAGAGCTAGGGAGGTCGTAAGATTTTTTGGCTCAATGGCCAAATTTTTTCTTGGGAAAAAAAAAAAAGTTAGGTCAAAGTAAAAATTGTTTTTAATGGTGAATTTAAAAAGTGAAAAAGTGGAAAAAAAACCCCAACCCAGTAATGTTACCTAAAAATAAATGTTTGAGTTTATTTCACCATCTTTTTTGTCCTTCTTTCTTTCCTTTCTCTTTGTTCTTGCCCTTAGAATTTAGGCCTGTTTTGAAAACAGTTTCAAATCTTCTTTTGGAAAATAACACTAGGAAAATATGTCAACTTTTCTGAAATTGAAATATTTCACCAAAATACTCTGCAGACAAGTTACTGATATTTTCAAAACAGTTTTTCTCTTGTTTTCAAATGAAGCTATTTGGTGATCACATAAATAGTTTTGGCCCCTTCCACATAGACTTATTTTCTAGTGAAGGTAGCCTTCCTTAAATACTTTTCATCAACTCAGGCAACCATGACTGCTCACAGCCACAGCAGCACTGATGTGCTAGCTCAAAAGTGTTTGCCCCCTCTTTGCTCTCAGGAATCTCACTGGTCCTCTTCAATGGGAAGACATGAAAGAATGAAAATTGAAGAGATGGTGAGGGAAAATGCAGGCATGTGAAAACAGGCTTAGCACAAATATCCTTTGTTGTAACATGTCCAATAATGTCTCTACTGTGGTCATAATATGTCCAAGGATGTCTTTACCGTAAGAGCACCAAATCACACCCTCCTGGAGAATTTCAAGCTGAACTTAACCTCATAAAACTTAGAATGCCTTCAATCACATCCAGAATTAAGAATTTCCCTTTTTAAAAATCATTTGTCTGATTTTGCCAAATAAAATCACACATACCTGAAGGAAAATACGTACGTCTGAGATAGGCTTTTCATTCCCTAAAGCCACAGAGTGGACACAGACCTGGTAATACAATCACTTCCCCCGCTGAATTAGGCCCTTTCACAGTGCAGGAAGTCCTAGAATCCACACTGAAAAAAAACTGAGTCACCTCCTGCAATTCCTTTTAGCTACTGAAAAAGAGTCAAGAGTGCCCAGGGACCCCCAAACTAGTGTTCGCTTTGGGTTAAATTCAGTGTTCTGGTCCTCATTTGCAGGGTAATCTCAGCCAGTATGGTCACGACCTCCAGCAAGAGCTATGTTATACTGGAACAATGGATCTGTCAGCCTCCTGAGTGAAAGGGGTGTGTGCAAAAGACAAAGGTTTCTCAGCAGCTGGCTCATGAATCTGGAGTTCCTGCCTGGAAGGGATCAGGATGATTAAAAAACTCAGCACCTTCCAAGCAAAATGGAAAACCCTCTTCTTTGCTCTGCTCTTCCCACAAATGCTCTACATGAAAAAATAAATTAAGTCCAGTCCCTGCCGCCTTGAAAGAAGAAAGAAATGTTATTTGCAGGAAGAAAATGGCTAGGCTATTTCTGTCTATATACTTTTTATAATTTGGAGGTCTACCACTGTGTTGCCACTACAAAGGCTGGTACCTAGTTGGGTGGAACAGATACAAACTGCAAAAGGATTCAAGAAATTTATTTGCATAGCACTAATCTTTTTCTAATCTTCATTGTTCGATCATACTTCCAGGCCTGATCAGCCTCAGAGATAAATAGGCCAACAACCCACCCTACATGAAAGAGCCATCAGGGTTTGGCGCATCATGCCTGAGAAATATTAGCACTGGTGTTCCTTCATTTCTAAGTCCTAGCTCAGATATTCTGAAAAGTGATAGCCTCAAATTACAATACCAGGCTTAAAGTTCACAGACTGATCTATTCCAGGTATGTTTCTTACCTCTGGATCTTTGCAAATTCCAGCTGATCTATTTGTGGTTTTATTCATGCCTCAGGCATAACTGTTTTGTTCACTTTGATTGATGCTGTTTCCATTATCAGTGCCTATTAGGTTACTTTCCTGTAACCATCTCAAATCTTATGAACAGCCCATGTATAGCTGTATTCCTTTAATGCTTATTTGTCTGCAGGAGCTATGCAATCCTACACATGGTCACTCACCTACACTGTGACAACAGCTGCTGGCTCACCTGCTGAAAATTCCCAACAGCTGCCCTGCATGAGAAGTCCACATGTACCATCATCTTCTGTCACACACCGGATACCTGTTTATCCCCACAGAGAAGAACACGGGTAAGTCACTTCCTAGGGTCTCTGGGGTTTCTCGTGGGTTTTGTATTTACTTATGCATTTTTTTTGAAATGCAGTGAAATCTATTTCTTGATGTAGTAAGTCTGTATTGCAAAGATTCTGGTGTCATTATTCTTTGGCTATCATTACTGTTGTATGATTATGTTTCAGGTTTATAATCTCATTTAATTCCGTTTAAAAATCCGGTAGGCTTGGAGACTCTTTTATAAAAGAGAAGATTTCTTTGACAATTCTTTTTTTTTTCCTGTGCCATGTTCTATCCCAAAGAACAATCCTGTTCTATCCAAAGAACAAATGTCTCAGGAGAGGAGATCACTCTCTTCTTCTCAGCACTGCTGAGACTGCATCTGGAACACTGGATCACGTTATGCACTGGATTCCATTATGCGCAGGCATAATGGAATACATCCAAAAAGGGACCACTTCAATGATTACAGAACTGGAGCATCTGTCATACAAAAGAGGCTGAGAGAGCTGGGATTATTTAGCACCAGGTAGAGAAGGCTCAGGGAGGATCTTATTAATGGATATAAATGCCTGAAGGGGGTTGTAAAGAAGATGGAGACAGATTTTTCTCAGTGGTATTTAGTGACAGAACAAGAGGCAATGGGAACAACTACAAATAATTCTGTTTAAACATAAAAAAAACCCCCTTGGTTTACTCTGTGCTCCAACAATGGAACAGCTTGTCCAGAAGGGCTGTGATTCTCCATCCTTGCTGATATACAAAGCCCACCTGGACAGGATCCTGGTCAGCCCGCCTTAGCAGACCTGCTTTGAGCAGTTAGACTAAACTTTTACTGTTAGACTAAACAACCTCCACAGGTCCCTTCCAACCTCAATGCTTCAATTATTCTGTGACTGCTGCTGGACCTGCAAATAAAAAATGTCCAAAGTTTGGAGAAATAGCCACATTTTCACCATAGTATTCTAATCCCACCTCCATCACCAAAATTTGCTCGAGGCTCTCAATTATAATAAGTGCAGTAGAAATTTATGTAACACTACTTGAGCTTGGAAAACTTCAGAAACTCAAACTAAGTCTCTCAGTGCTTTTTTCATCAAGCAACACTTCTTTGTGTGATCCTCATTTATGTGAGTGTATAACTTGTAGATATCCGTAACTAGAAAGAAACAAACACAAAATAATAAAATAATCAACAGTGAAGTGCCAGGCACATAGCAACATCAGCAAATACTCAGATGCTCATGTGATGCAAGAGGTTCAAAAGACTTTACTGTATTCTTCAGAATCACCGCACAATCGTTAACCTCGCAGAAGTGCTTTCCCAGTTGTGGAAGTCTGTGTACTGTTTGGAAGGGTAACACCAGAGAAATCTGAAGCCTAAATCTCCTTCCCTTTTGGATGCGGTTAGGTTTGGATTTCTGTTTGAGTGTCACTGGCAAGCCTTTACTGGACAAGCTTGTATATCAAGATACGGAACATATTCCTATCCAGCAGTATGATTGCTTGGTGAGGCAGAAATAGAGCAGCAGGAATGTTTGGGAACTAACAGGATGCAAGAATGGAAACAGACCACAGTAAGGCTCTATATATGCAATATATATATGTATATGTGAGAATCCATTGTTCCTAGGGGAATCTCTTGCATCTGGTAGGTGCTTTGAGGAAACTTCTTAATCTAGGCGAATCAACTTTTCTGAAAATCAGCAAAGAATTCTATAATCTGACTTCTTTTGCCATTGGGTTATATGGGTGACACAGGGATAGAAACATGGTGACACTTCTGAAGACTTCAGCGACATCTGCCTTCTTGACTGGAATTGACTTTATAAACTCACAGGGATAGGGCCTCAATTAATCTGCATTTACATGGCTTCATCACAAAGGTTTCCTGATCTCATTTGCCCTCTATATAGTACTATTTTATTTTTTTTTATTCATTACAATTTATACTTATTTTGGCTCTACAGCAAAATCAACATATTGATATTTCAGTTTTTATATGATTTGAGTCTAATGTCACAGGCTATGGAGACATGTTCCTGAAGAAATGTCTGCAGGGAAATTCAGTGACCTCACCCATGATGTTCTGAAGCATAAGGCTCATTATATAGTTCTTGTGGAAGTTATGGCCACAGATTAAAGGCAGAGTTTGTTTAAAAGCATTAAAGAACCATATCTTCAGAAAGGAAAAGGAAAAAAAAGAGACCTTGTATGCAACATTCAAACAGATGGCTGCCCTGAGAAGAAGGAAAGAGAGAAGATCAAAGTCTGCACTAAGATTTCCAGGTTTCTGTAGAAGTGAGAAATGGAATGAGCAGTTGCTGTAGCCATAAAAACTGAGCCTCTCTCCTGTGCAGAGGACCCAGCAGAAAGCATGAACAGTATGAAGGCCATGAGCCATTCCCCTGCTGAATTTCCCACCAAATACAGACTGTTAGCCACCCAGCATACCTGAAAGTTTCCTAACAGCAGCTCTGCTGGGGTTCATACACATCGTGCACACTAAAGATGATCCTCTGTGAAATATGAAGGCTCCAAATCATCTTCAGATAGAAAGAGAATACCTAAAAGATCAGGCCACTTTATACCACAATATTCCACACTGTAAAGACATTTAAGAACTGAAGCTTTGGAACAATGTAAAGCCCTAGGAGTTTCCAAGAGAGAATTGGATATAGACTGTTAATAGACTGAAATAGAGACTGTTGGACTGGTTTGTACAAACACTTTCTTTGTGCTTCTGACCATTTGTAGAAAATAAAATGTAAGTTCAATGATAAAAACTACTCCCTGTAAATTCAAAATCGATTAAAACCAAATGCATGTTACCAGAAATGAAGAAAGGGCTACATGATCTGTTCCCCATTATTAAAATAAGCCTTACAGCAAGTAATACCAGCATGTATTTGTGGGACTGGGAGAAGAGTGCAAGGTCCATAGGTTACTCCAGTAAATCTTCTAGATCCACATGTGTGGAGTCTCAGGACTGTAAACAGAAGGTCTGTGGCATTAATAGAAGAAAATATTCTTATATATAATCCAAATTGCCCTTGTTCCAACTCCTGTCTGTTGCCTCTCATCCTGTCACTGCACATCCCAGAGAAGAGTTTGACTCTAGTTGGTCTATACCTTCCTATTAGAGGATTATCCCTTTGGCTCTCTTCTAAAGGCTGGACAAACTCAATTCCCTTCCTGTAAGTCATGTGCTTCAGTCTCCTATCTGTCTTTATAGCCCTTGACTAGACTCACTCATGTATCTCAATGTTCTTTTTCTAGTGGAGAGCTAAAAACAAGACACAATGCTCCAGAGGTGATCTCCCAAGTGCCAGATAAAAATTGGTCAATTCTCTAGGCCTGCTTGTCCACCCTCCTGCTAATACAGCCCATTTCAAGGGCATGCTGGTGATTCATATTCAACTTCTTGTCCACCAGAACTTGCAGGCAATTTTCAGCAAAGCTGCTTTCTCTCCAAAAGGCCCCAACCTGTACCACTGCAGGAATTATGATGTTGCAGATGTAGGACTTTGCATTATTCTTTGTACCATCAACCAACCATTCTTCCTGAATCATAGCTGCTAGACTCCAGAGTAACTTCCAGTTCCCATCTGGACTTCTCCAAAGACATGCTATCTGTGTATTATCCCCCCTACTCAACGACTAGATGTGGTTCAACAGTCACTGTAAGACATAGTACTTGTCAGAAAGCATTTTTGTTGGATTTCTCAGGTACACTTTCTTCTTAGAGAGATGTAGAATTCCTCAAACAGACACTTTCAGATTGTCAGGAAAATGCTAGACTTGGAGGAGCATGGTGATCTCCTCATGTCCTCAGTGCTCTCTTTCCTGAAGTTGAAGAGAGACAGAGAAAGCTTCCTGCACCTAAAGTACACAATAGAGATTAGGGTAAGAAGCTTTATAGCTCTGTGTTCAAGTGAATTGAAGTGCTATATTCTAGAAAAAAGTGGTGAGTGTTGAAGGAGACGAGATAAATAGCTTCCAGACTAGCACATAGCATCCTTAATGACTAGAGAAAATATGAACTGCAAACACTACCTTACAGGACTTGACTTTGTTTGGGAGACCAAGGGCACCCCAGACTACAGGAGGGACTAGATAGGCAAGCATCTTCTTCAAGCAGAGAAGGCTGCACCAAGAAATACCAGACTTAACGCAGATCTTGCGGATCTTGCTTACCAGTCTATTGTGTTGAAGGAATGAAAACACAAAATGTTTTCCTCCTACAGTCTGAAACAGCTCTGTGACATAGCCATTCATCTCTCCCCTACTCTCCACAGACACTATCGAAGTTTTATCATGTGAACACCAGCTTGTCCGAGGTAGATTATGGAAACCACTCATATTTACAGCTAAGCACAAGTGAATATACAAATGAGAGCTCAATGTTGAACAGTGAAGATGGATGTAAGGTCTTATGTCCTGAAAATGTTTTTAGAGGGGTTCTCTGCTCTCATTTTGAAGCTGCTGGTGTGGTTGGTATAAGACATGACATGGTGTCTCTAGAATAGCATCATAGAATCAAAAGAATATTAGAAGTTTAAACTCTACCCAGTGTGAATATATCATTGAACTTTCCAGAACTCTGTACAAATAACTGTCTTCCTTTTCTCACAAGGAATTGGTTCAGTTTATTTATCACATTTTGTGTTTCATTTGAATAGTATATGTTTTAAGAGCCTTTAAACTTCTGTGCTGAATTAGCATCAAATGTTCGCATGGCTACACAAAGACGAGGAGGTTGTAGAAAGTGTCCATGCATCTTCTGCTAGTGAATGGCCCAAATAACAGTGGCCAACAAACACTGACCCTGTGGTTTCTTATAGGTATGGAAATTGCTTTGCCCTTTACCCCTGGCTGTCCTGAGACACAGGGCTTGGGATAAAAAAAGAAAGTAGACAGGTTCTCCAACCTCAAATGCCACTCTGTTCTTGAGTCAGCTGTGCTGAAGCTGTATGTTGTATGCTTCAGATGCAAATTAATACATCTCTCTCTCTCCTCCAAAAAGGAACATCTGATGCCAGTGCAAGGAGATAGCTGAACTCCACACTGTAGTTCTTTAAGTCAAATTTTAACATACTTCCTCAGCCTGGATAGCAATTTACTAGAATCGTGATAAGAAAAAAATAATAATGAAAGGGAAAGATACTTCCTCCTTAGAAAGTGCACAAATGAGTCTGCAGTTTAAAACTAGTCAGAGAAACATGCTGAGTCTCTCTGTTGTTGTGCTGTTGCGCATCATTTCACTAAGCGGCACCTGCTTCCCAGCTGAACTGGGAAATATCTTTCTTTAAAAGGTTATGTAAAATATCATTCTCCAGTGCAAAAAACTGCAACTGTGTGTTTCAAAAGTCATAGAATTATTAGTGGCAATACAATTATTATGCATATTAAATACTGATTTTTAATGGATTTTAGATACACAGGAAGTTACAACTATGGTAGCTATAGCAACCAGCATCCCCATCCAATGCAGAGTCAGTATCCATCCTTACCACATGATACTGCTATTTCTGGACCACTTCACTACTCTGCTTACCACAGAAGCTCTTCGCAGGTAAGTTGGATTTATTACTTGACAATGCTTGCTATAACATTTTAAGTAAAGTTGTGCTTATATATTTCTAACCAGTGTTATCAGCCACCTGAATCAATAAGCTGTCATTATTGGAGCCATTGATGGTCTCTAATTTTTTTCTTTTCAAATATTACCTAGATTTCCTCTCATGCTGGTGGAGATTCTTTGATCGGAAGTAGTTTTGCATTGTACTAAACTCTAAAATCCAGCAGTCTGGATCATGGAAAGTGTTTCTGTGTAAAGGAATAGCTGAAACAAAAATGAATATAATTAGTTGTATGTTTCTTATGTATTGGGAATGGGGAGAGATTCCTAACAAGAAATAAAGGTGTTTTCATAGAGTTGAAAGAAGATGCAGAGACCATAGTGAATTCTTCCGGGCCTCTGTTTTGGAGAATAGATGTGTTTAAGAATTTGCCAAAAATGTGAGTTCTGAATACAGCTTGGATAGCTTCAGGATGCCATTGCAAAGAGGCTCTGTTTAATCTCTGTGCCACAGTCTCCTGCTACAATGCTGAGAAATCATGTCAGTAACTATTTCAGGACTATTTCAGCTCACAAAACTGAGCCAGTAGAAACCAGCACAGCTTAACTGCAAAGATGATATTTGGCAACAGTTCAAAAGTAGTTCCACTGTAGGAAGGCTTTAGTATACCATGCAGCGGGTGCTTCCCCGGTGTAGGAAGCTGCTTTCTGGGCTTTATGATGGAAGATGTGCATGTACATGCAGGAGGTGATGGCATTAGGAATGGCATCATCCACATAGCACCTTTTATGTTTTATCTACTGGAGATTTATAGAAATATATTAGGGACCACCCTACTTAGCTCTCATCATTGAACTGCAACAGTTTTGTACTAGATGCAAAGATATGAATTTGATAGTACTTTGGGCTAGAACACACAAAACCTGCATCCCAGTCTGGTCTTTGGCATCAGTCTGCCAGCTGATCTTGGAGTAGTAGTAGATCTTAAGTACAGTGTCTTGTGATAGGTTTGTATACATTGCTTTTTCAGTACAGGCCTTACCCTGTTATCTCAAGTTTTTTTCCAAAATGCATCAATTTCTGACCTAAAATGGGCTCACCAATCTTTTTTACTCTATTTTATCCTTTACTGCAGAAAACCCACATGAGTGTTGGTTCTGAAATGGTCGGTAAGGTCATGAATCTGTCTGTAAAATGGAAAACAAGGCTTTTACTGTTTAAAATTCTATTAACCTGCACAGGGAGTTTCTTTCTACCCTCTGACAACTGTTTTTGTCACATTGACATAGGCAACATAAAATAAGCAAGAAATAAACAAAGCAAAGTAAGATCAACACATTTGTAGTTTGCTCATGTCCTGGTTAACATGTTATATGGAAATAGTAACATACATTAAAACCACGCAAATATTTTTCATACTCTAGTGAGCTGTCTCTACAGTGCAGGTGTCAGATCATTTCTTATTCTCCTGCTAGCCCTTGAACTACCCTGGACACACATGAAGAACAGCTACACTTCAATGATCACACTTCAGAGCAAAGTTATTTCGACATGTATTTAGCATGTTCTCTCTCATGTTGCTTGTAAACTGAGATGGACCTCACAGCAGGATGCAGCTACAAAACCCTATCGATGCACTCATTCTGTATTGAAAGGAGTTACAAACGGAAACCCTACTTTCAAAAATAATCTTAAAGTTGTGAAGGATTTTAATATGGAATTTGCTGACATTATTTTTAAAGTTAAGTGAGCTTCTATAAAATGCCTGCCCTGATGATAAGTCCTTTCTCAGCTACTTTTAACCACCATAAGTTCATAATGTATTGTTGCCTGCAGAGCCTAATAAGATGTTAGGGAACTACTCTTTTTCTAGTGGATTTTCTAAGGGGAACATGGTGCAAGCAATTGCAGTAGGACTCATGACATTGCAAAACCAAACTACAGAAAGACAAATTTGCAATGAACAGATAAACAGCTGCCGCTATACTGAAACTGGAGGAGATGCAATGTGGCTGTGGTGGTGGTAACATAATAATCAGTAAAGAAGAAGAGGCATTGACCAGAACTCTTTCAAAAGAACTCTTTGTTTTAATCGACATTCAGTATAAATATAGAACTCTGGCTCAGCTTTAGCTAATATTCTATCATGGTCTTTGGGATCATTTCTAGAGATTAACGCCTAAGAAAAAATCTGTGTGTGGGTAAATTCTCCCCTACAAATACGGACTCAGAGAGAGTCCTTGTTCCAGAGAGGGGTCTGAGCCAGAACAGAGGTGAGTAATAGAGGTCAGGTTTAGGCTGCAACTATAAATTACTTTTTTACTCTCAAAGAACACTGCATCCAAACTCCTTGTGTGGAAGAGAGCACAGTCCGGGTTTTATCTGGTCTGTTATTTTGAGGCTGTTTTCCATCCCAGAGCAATGTATTTAAAGAAAAACAGAGTTGTGATTAATTTTTTGTTTGTTTGTTTGTTTAGTAGAGCTTTAAAATGGATCATTTCACAGATAGACTTTACAGATCATCAACAAAAAGTGTGGACTTGGAACAAAGGGGATGGAAAGAATAACTTTCAGTTGGTGGAAATGGAGAACTGAGGAGCTGGGAAAGGGGAAGGGGTTGAGAGACCCTTTAAATTATATTTGCCAGCACGTAACAGGTTGATCCCAACCTGACAGTACAATGATGGTTGCTATGTACTAATTTCAGGATGCCTGCTGTGGTTTTGCCATTGGAATTCTTACATTGGGGCTGTGCTGGGGAAGAAGTCACACAACTCTGGGTCTTGTACTATGTACAGTTTTTAAAATGTGCAGGTGGGGTTCTCAAGCTAAGCTTATCTCACTTGAGATAGTTTGTAAGGGACAAGTCTATGTTTATGAGAGGCTTCTGGAGAATCTGAATCCCCCAGTGTTAGGGGAAAAGAGAAAGCCATAGTTTAGTCTGGAGAAGAGGAGGCTGAGGGGAGACCTTATTGCTCAACAACATGAAAGGAGGTTAGAGCGAGGAGGGGGACAGCCCCTTCTCCTTGGTGACGTGTGACAGGACCAGAGGGAATAGACATAAGCTGCTCTAGGGGAGGTTTAGGCTGGATATTAGGAAACATTTCTTCACCGAAAGGGTTATCAAATGTTGGAGTGGTCTGCCCAGGGCAGTGGTGGGGTCGCCATCCCTGGAGGCATTTAAATGGTGTGTGGACCTGGTGCTCAGGGACATGGTTTAGTGGTGAGCTTGCAGTGTTGGGTTGAATGTTGGACTAGATGATCTTGAAGGTCTCTTCCAACCAAAGACATTCTGTGATTCTGTTAAAACTGTCTCCCTCTGGCAGTAGGGGTGACTAACTCCCATTGATGGCTAAGAATCTTCTTGTCGACAGGCACAGTCTGTTCAAACCTTGGTCTTCATCCGAATTGTATTTTTTTCTTTCATCGGCATTTGTGATTAGTTCTCAGAACAGTTGCTTCCTTGTAACTTCAGGCCTGATTGTTCATTTTTTGACTTGGCTTACTGGCAGGAGCCTGGCACACAAATAAAGAAAGATGATCTACAGATTGATTTGTTACTACCTAATTCTTTTAGCCACAGTGCAGAAGTACTACAATCCTATGACGCTACTTCTTCATCATTCAGAAGGGAACTGTGTAACGTGTGTGCATAAACATATCTGTATTGATTTTATATTTTGCCAATTCTCTGCCTCTGCAGCTTTAGGTACCAGATACCAGGTTAGAAAATAGACAATAATTCTGTTTAAAAGCCTCGGAGACTTCCTATCAACCTAAGCCAAGTTTATCAGAGAGGTGCCCCCTTCAAAGGTAACCTCTTCACAATGTCTCTGCCTAATCCACCTCCACAATGTACACTTGACTGGCTTTTGATCACAGCTTTTGTCTGCAAGTTTCATCCTGGTTGGACAGGTCTCGATCCTCTTTCAGGCTATCCATAAATACTTTGATTCACATCATTCCACTTGTTCCTTAAACACAAAGTATTTCATGCTGTAGTATTTTTTCTTTGTGAATCACAAGGATAACACTTCTAGTAGGAATCATATGAATGTACATCACTGTATATGCAGTATGAAAACCAGCAAACATACAATACATATGTAAATACTCTAACTCATGGCTGTAGTGAATCATATCACAGGTCCATTTATCCAGGTTCTATCTCCAGCAATGGCCAGAAATGGATGTGTGAAAGAGAAGTCTTAGAAAGAGGGTAGGTGGAGTGGTCCTTTTACCAGCATAGCCATGCTGTGTTTGGCAAGAGCTGACCCAGGGACATCCTGAGTAGGAAGCAGCAGCTGGACTTTTGTATTTTATAGAAAACTGCTCTCCATTACCCTATCTTTGAGCTTTTTTGAACTTAGAGATTTCTTAAGGATGGGTTGTATGAAACATATATTCTCTTGTTAATATTAAGCCTGTTATCACATAATTCTATTGTGTGCCCTGTGTTTTCAGGTGGTGAGGAATAGGAAATATTAATTCCCTATTTATCTATTCTCACCATTTGAGACATAGACCTGCATCATTCTTCCCACCTCCTTCCTGTCATGTCTTTTCCAGACTTAGGAATTATCATCCCTTTGGTTTCTTCTGTGATGGATGCTCTACACACAGGAGTTATCTAAGGACTGCAGGGCAAACATAGTCTGGTGGGCACACGGATGTCCTGTTCTCTCAGTTGTGCTGGGCAGGGAAGCTGCTGGAGCTGCAGCTGCCCTCCAGCCTTTTTGTGCAAACCTGATCTCAGAGTAGGTAGGAGGGATTCAGTCAAGAAGCTGCCAGATCAGCCACTTAGATCTGGGAAGCGCTCCTACATCCTTCACTGCATACCTTATTTTACATTTTCTTCCTTTGCACTTCCAAGATGGAGTAATCACCTCCAAATGGCATATCTCCGGTGGAGGTACTTAACAGAGAGTCACAGAAGTGGCACTGCAGTGCTTCCCTTTCTGTCCCTTGCGATGCAGTTCTCACCTTACCAACAAGCATTTTTTCACCGCTTTTAAGCTATCTCCTGTTGCTCTCGAGCACGTAGCCAGGGTGAGCTGTTCCTCAGCTTGGGCTCTGTCCTTAAGAGGCACTGATCAGCTTGCAGGACTGTATCAGCAAGTGCTTGTGCTGCTCTTTTGTTGTCATCAGATTTGGTTTATGAAGAGCAAAGCTGACTTCCATGGTCTGGACACCACAGACCAGCCTGGAAAACACTGCAGTAGAACAATCTGCTGTTAAGTGAGAGGTTAGGTCTGCACCTCTCAGAGGCACAGAGCACAATCTTGGGACCATAGTTAAAGGAGCTTTAAGCAGTATCTGTGTTCTGACTCTCCTTAGCTGCTCTGGGGATGGTGGTGGTTTCACATAACTTCCCAGAAATGCTCTACAAGTTGCAGCACCACTTAGTTTCTCTGTACAATGTTGCATGCCACAGTTCTACCCAACCACATCTTCACTTCCCTTCATATGCCTCTACAGAAGGATTTACACAGGGGCAGTGCTGGAAGAAAGTAGTTACTGGTTATTGTTACAGTGGGGGAGCTGAAGAAATCCTCTTCCAACAGAGCTCATGCTTTAGCATCCTTTCATGTTATTCTGACCCATCTATGCCACAGATAAAAGACAGGGAAAAGTTCTTGCCCTCCCAGCACATACACAGTATAAGCTCATGACTATACCAATGGCGTGAGAGTAATATACCCTTCCCAATAAACACTCTGTCATCAAACAGCTAGTAATGGAGGAAACTAAAAAATCCCGTCCAAATCACACCCATGCAACAAGAATCATTTTTCCTAGCTGTATGGCTTCATAATGGACTTGAGATTGTTAGAACGTAATTGAAGTAATTATGTATTGAATGCAACAGGAAACAGATGTCTTAACTGCTTTTTAAATAATTACAAATAGCATTTTCATGAGGCTCCAAATGCCACTCCCAAAAGTAGCAAAACCACTTAGATTGACTTGAAAGTTTTACCCAACCTACATGACAGACTAATATTCAATAAGCTTCAGTTTGTGGAGAAAAGGATCAAATTCAGGGTTATAAATATGCAATCGACCAATATTTTTGATTATGTAATTTTTTGGCCATTTTAAGCATGTATTTGTGACATTAATTTATAGCTGATTCTTCACAATTGCTATGATTTATCATATGAGTTATCTGCAAGTCCTGAAGTAGCGGCTAATGTACAACAATAACTTAACAGCATTCTGCAGAAGTGTGAGCTAATGCAACGTAAAGCCAGAGCCACATTTGTAAGGAAAATATTTTGCCGTTTGGACAGAGACACCGTTCACCTCCATGCATAATTAGTCAGGAGGTTGAGGGTAAGAACAAAGAGATTATTCTCCATCCTCACACTGTAGGAACTTAGTCTTTGCTTCATGGAAGGACATATTTAATGTTTTTTCTAAAATAATTCTAAAGGAACTTGAATTAATTTTACATTTTTGGGCAAGGCCTTAAAAATAATCTGCTCAACATCTCCCAGACTTAAAGGGCTTCTTGTCTAAGTCTAACTGCAGCAGTAGCAACAAGTGTGAGTTAACTCAGAAAATGGTAATTTCCTGTCAAGAGCCCTCCAACAAATGTCGCTTTTATATCTGGCAAAGATCACTAGGCCCCAGTGTTTTGAGTTCAGCATGCTTAAGCACTCTTCATTAAACCGGATGTAGGGTGTGAAAGGTGATTCAGGCAGCATGGGCAGGCATCCGCCCAGATGGCGTTGCTTTGGACACTCCAACAAGGCTGAATAGATGCTTCATTGGGTGAGTTAATAGTCAGGCAGGGGCCAATGAGTACTTTAAAAATATTGTCTTTCAATAGTCTCTTCACTGTAGGGAAAAAGAAGTCACTGACTCATTTGCGATTAGCTGACCTACCATTACAAAACTTTCCATCTTGCATTCAGTCATAACAGAATTTATTGTAAAATACTAGATATTTAGAGTCCATGTTATTTTCAGGCAATTACTCTTTTTTACATTCATGCCACGTTCATAAACACAGCTGCATCGGGTGCGCTTGATGAAAAGGAAAAGCAGCTCACTGTATCCTGTCCCCTCATGCACAGCCATCAGCCTGGCATTCTTAGTAAGCCTTAGCATGGCCTCTTGACTGCAGACAGGAGGAGGAGTATCTTTCCTTTTCAGTGCATCCTGAAGTTCATTCTGGGAGCCACGGTTTCCTTCCCCCAATGGCACGGGTTTTGTGGTTCCAATCTTTAGCTTCCCCATATAATGCCATGTACAACCAGGAGACCCACCACAATTTTCCCAGAGTTCATTTTATTCCTTTTGCTCATAGATAAAAGTTTTGTAGTTTACAAATAATCAAGTAGCAAATTACCCTGGCTGAAGCCAGGGCTTTCTCTTGACATTTCTAAGGGCTATAAAAGCAAGTAACTCCCCTTCCCCTAAAAGTCACAACCTCCGTTTCACAGCCTCAGAGGAAAATTGCAGTGAGTCAGGATGGCAAAGGGCTCTGTAACAGTTAACAACAGAGGACATCAATCATTGTGCTGCGAAGAAGACAAGAGATAATCATTGGTGTAATATGGCAAAAGTCTAGATTAATCTTGTTGCGAGTATATTCTTTAATACAAGAACCTATAGTGACTTCAGGTACAGATCAACAGGTAATAAAGCCAAAGACCACAATAACTGGTACCAAGTAAAACACTACTGAAGGCAAAGAAGAATGTTTCTAGCTTGGCCCACGTCTTGCAGCTCCATAGGCGACATACAAAAATTTGTGTGGTATGGTTTTCTTCCAATGATCCAGGCTGGTCCTGACTCCTACCATCTAAAAGCATTTTGTGCAGAGTCATTAGTGGGACATTTGAGAGCAGCCATGACAAAAAAACTATGGATTTGACAGCTATGGAAAGGGGACTTTTATTTAATGTAAGCCAACCTAACTGATGGATTACATCATGTAATGAGGAAGAAAAGAGCCATATTCTGAGGGCTGCTATCTTCTGTCTTAAATATTTATTTTAAGGTTTGATAAATTCTTCCAGTGACTGTAGATAGAGCACAGATGACTCACTTCTATTAGATGCCTGACTTTTTGATAACCAAAGTTAGGTGAGATGAATTCCAATTCTGAAGCTATAGTGAATCACAAGACAACTCATTTCCTCTGTATTCATTATAGCAAGAGCTTTGTCTATGAAGACGTTTGGGCGAAGGCAGTCAGCAAGCAACAGAATGAAAATGACTTTTGTGTATTGCTAGTGCAGACCGGGAAAGCAGCATCCCAAATCTATTAGCTATTCTCCCAAACTTTAAAAATATGAAAATTGTTCAGCTTTTTTCTGGAACCTCTTATGTCATTTAGAGTACTTGTAGGTTCGTCGTCTTTTGACAGTGCCCAGTCCTTAATGAATGAGTTAAAGGCAAGAGCCATGATCCTAAATTCAAATCACCTCATTTAAAACATCAGAGCTTGAGTTTCATTGTTGCTGGGCGCTGGCAACTCTTCTCTTCAGCAAAAGCTTCTGGAAAGACATCAAGTCTGAAAATTTGATTCTCTGCAAAGAAATATGAGGCTTTCTGCAGTCAGTGCATGAACTGTGCTGAGTTTTCCTACAGAAAAGCCTTTCTCTGGGGTAAAGATGGAAATTGAAATGATCTTGTATAGACTTGTTGGCAGTGTCACCAATACAGTTTATTCTGATAGCTGTATTAGCAGTACCAGCTGAAGTGCTGAATTCCAGTATGGTGCTGCCACTTACCATCCAGTTTCAGCAGCTGATTGCACAGGTAAATGCACAGTCTCTGCGACGATGAGAAATGCCTGCTAAATAATGCATCGTACAGCTTTGACATCTTCCCTCTCATCTGCTAACTGGCCTGTCTCCCCAGGACATGGTGGAATATGCTAAATCACTAACTACAGTATGTTGGCCAAAAATAGTCTTCTCTTTCTCCTCTCTAATTAGGAGTGGCCAGTGTGTGGCTTTTGAGCTGCCTGAGGCTTCTGAACTGTTCAAATATGTTTACCAAGGCAGGGCTGCCTTCCTGGCTGCAGTCTGAAGGGAGGCAGCAGAAACTCCTCATGGAGATACTGCTGTAATTACCTTGGGTTTATGCAACAGTTGCTTATGCAACTGATTGACCCCAGCCCCATCTGGCAGTGGAGTAATGTATTGAGACCCTTTGGGAATTGCTGCCATCTCCTTCCTAGCAACAACGATGGTAGCTCTTCTCTCCATGATCTCTCCTTGAAGTTTTAGTCCTCAGCCTCATGAAGTTTTGGCATGCAGCTTGCAAGGTTTATAAGCCTCAGAAGAGGTGATAGTCCTACCTTGGTCACAGCTTTCCAGTTAAAGAAATACCACTGTGTTAAACAACCCAAGATAATGAAATTTTATATGATGCCACTTTCTGTAGAAAAGCTATAAAGATGTAAAATGTAGAAACTCTGAAGATACCTGGCTGGCCAGGGGGAACAAGGATCCTAACCATCCCTGCAATGTAGATCGATAATGGGAAGGCAAACCAGGGAGACCCATTTCTTCGGCACAGCACACAGATGATCTGCTCCTGGCAGACAGGCAGTAAGATAAACACATGTGAAGCAGGGACTCATAAGCAGTTTGCTTTCTGTTGCTGAGCAGCCTGTGGCTATAGAGAGCAAAAGCTGTTCTCTGCTTTCCTGCCTATCCTATCCCCAGCACATCTTCTCCTTTGTGGGGAGGCATTTGTCAAACTTTCTTTTCATAAGTTCTCCAATTAGCTACTTGCTCTGAGGCCAGACCATACTACTTTACTGCAAAAAACTGTCAGGATGGCTTGTGAACACTTAAAAGGGAAGGCACTTTTCCAGTAGTAAAGATCTTTTGCTCCTCTCCCTTAAAACTCAGTTGAGTGAGCAGGAGTCAGGACATTTCATACTCAGTTTTTTACTAAATAACAAATTTCCAAGTAAAAGCTGGGACTGAAAAATATTAGACAAAATCAATTTATTTTTCCGCTCCCCCATATACCTGTCAGTACCTAGCTTTGTGATAAATTTATTATACATTTAAATGTGGTGAATGCTTGGCAAAACCTTCCCTGGCACTTTGGTTTGACTGCAGGCAGTAGTTATCTGATATTCCACCTTCAGCATGTTTCCTAGTTGTCGGAGGGCTGTTAACTCATATGATTTTGGTTTTGTTAAACACAGAATTGCGATACCACCCACCCTTATTTTAAAATGAAGTATGCAGGAGATAATTCTTTAATTTGTTTTTCTTTCTTTTCATTGTAGTACCCTTTCAACAGCCCAACATCAAGAATGGAGCCCTGTTTGATGAGCAGTACTCCAAGGCTTCATCCCACACCAGTGACTCCTCGCTGGCCAGAGGTCCCAGCTGCAAACTCCTGCTACACAAGCCCATCCATGCACTCCACAAGATACGGCAATTCTAGTGACATGTACACCCCCTTGACTACGCGCAGAAATTCTGAATACGAGCACATGCAACACTTTCCCGGCTTTGCCTACATCAATGGGGAAGCCACCACAGGCTGGGCTAAATGAAAAGACTGGTTATCAGCTAAGCCCATATACTTAAAAGAGTTATAAAAACTTCATTTTATGTAGGACTTTTGATGGACGTTCTTCAAGAGAGGTGAAGATGGAAAAGATCCTGTGCAGATAAATGTAGTTCATAATGTGGGCAGATTTCAGACCAGTATAACTGAATGTTCCCGTAGCCGAAAAAGAATTTTGTGCTATTCTAGACCACTTTTTGGGCCAATCTGTGCCTTTTTAATTCTGGCATGTGGGCCAACCGTGTGATGTCAGTTTGAGTGAGCCATTTTTGCCCCCCTCTCTTATGGATAAATGTAAATGAGTCCTAGAAAAAAAAAAAAAAAAATACTGGAACAGGATCTATTTATAATTTGAGTTAAAGACAGGAAATTTGCCCTCAGCAAAACTCTGTCATCTGTTCCTCTTTTAAGCTCTTAATGCATTCCTTAAAAACCGTTCTGCCAAGTCATCACTTGCTCATATCAACTCATCTATCTGGCTCCTTAAAAGACATGTGTTGTTGTAGGTTTCCATTTACACCTAACTTTGTGTATTGATGCACCTTTCTGTTGATCCAGTAAGTTTGATCTTTACAAAAGAGAAGACATGTAGCATTGAATTATACACTGCCTTAAGTTGACCACTGTCCTTATTATATATGTATTTGTGTTAAATTTGCACAATCTGGAAAAAACTAATTTCTCTGGTCAATAATGACAAGGTTAAGAAGGGACTTGGGGACTGGGAAGATTTTGGATTCAGAGCCACATATGTTAAATATAATGATACAAAGCAATTATGTAAAGAAAATGACAATGCAAACACAGTTATTCATTTAATTACCTACTGACAGGTATGAAACTCTTTCAATTCCTTCACGTGGTGATAATTCTATATACTTCTACAAAAGCAAAATTCAAAGCTGTGCCTTTGAACTTATTCTGTACTGTGTATGTGTGGAAAAATGTATTGTATTTTGGGGAGAATTTTTTCTTAGGCATTTTCTGTCATATTTGTAGCTCTTTGTGAGTTTTTGTTAGATTTTATTAACATAGCTTTTTCTTCTGTATTATAAAATGCACCAAGCAATTATGGTGGACCTATTACCCTATGGGTAAGAAATAAATAAATGGAAATATGACATCAGGCATTTTAGTAATTGCTTTGTAAATAAAACCTTTGATAGCACCCAGTGTGATGATAACCATGTTATGCCTAAAATGGACAAAAGTGTTATTTGTACAGTCGTGCAAGATATATGAGGGATTTTCACACTCAAATAAAGTTCTTGCAATTAAATAGATACCACTTAAATTTCCTGAAATACAGAAGGAAACCTTCAAAAAACCCAGAGTGTGATGATGTATGTTTTTATCCAACGGAAGACTTGAGAACATGTAGAGCTCACAGCAAATAAGTCATCTTGCACCTGTGCTTGCAGCTGAAACTGCTCAAGGCTGTGAGTAGATCGATGACTGCATTGTTTGGCTGAAGCCCTCCTGCCGTTGCTTACCCAAGCCAGGGTACTCACTGAGGGGCAGGTAAGATGCCGCCCCTTCTTTAGGGTATCTTGTAACAAAGGTGCTGCCACTGGAGTTTTGGAAAAGGAAAAGCCGTCTTTCCTTAGGTAGGTAAATAAGGTAGCAAAATTCTCAGACCTTGTCTATTTAGGTAGTGGGTAAATTGGTGAGAGTTTGGGGTCTAAAGTAACTACATGAATGAGCTGGAAATCCACAAGGCTTGAGGGAGGAAGCGGGTTTCAGAAGAGGTGTCAAGGTAGCTCAAATCAGGACAACAGTTTTGGCATGTGTCCAGGCTGTTAAGCCTTCAGCCAAGGTCTGGGTGGGATTTTCAGAAATGCAGTAGGGACCTTATCTTCACATTTACGTAGATGATGAAAATCTTGTTTCCTGGGCTAGTGTCACAGACCTTCTGAAATGTTACCACAATATACTCTTCATGTCTATAAAGGACAGAGGACATGAGGCTTAGGCTAACTCATCTGCTTTATTCTTATTCAAGATACCTTCAGGCAAAATTGTCTACATGTGAGAAAGTCCTGCGAGGAACATTTTGTTTTTATTGGCCAGTGTTTAGCAGCTGGAGTTTTGATGTGTTTGAGACCAAAGTTCTATTTTGCATTTTGTTACTGAAGATGTTTAGATCAAAGCATTGATTCTGGCTATTAGTCATTAACAAGCATAGACATATCTATCTCATTAAGACTGTGACAAATTAGTATGAGAAAGGCAGTGTCCCTAGAATAGAAACATCCACTTTCTCTTCTCCAATGAATTCAAATTTCTGCATTGCATTGCATCTGACTAGAGCCCACTGTGACCCCATACACTCATACAGTATTGCTGGAACACTGGTCAACCTCCAGTTCCCTGATGGACTGCTGACAGTGACCTGCCATGGTCCCTCCAAGGACTAGAAACACTGGTGAGATGTTTGTGAGTAGAACTGAAAAGTAACTCAAAGCTGGGTCTTTGAATGGGTCAGGAAGGATGTGGACCCCAGCACTGCTCGATGGAAGTTGGGAGCACTTGCTACATTTTTTTAATGATAACTTGTTAAACCAAATAGAGTCTAATCCCCATTAACTAAGAGGGGAAAATGAAACTATTTTCGTATACAAATGTGTCACATCCTTCAACATGTCTGAGGACAGTTCAGTTACCCTGACTTAAAGCGCCCAGATAGGCCATTCAGGAAGGAGGATGGCTATTGGACACAGTGTCAGCCTCAGAAGTAGCAAAGACTTTCTGAGTGGAGAATTGCAACACTGTGCTTCAAGTCCTGGAGAGGGAATTTTGAACAACAGCAACACCGCAAAACTGCTTGTAACAAAGAGCCACAGAACAGCATCCATCAGATAGGGCTTTAAAAGTCTTTTGCAAAAGAACCTCCAGAGTCTTTTTGTTTGTTTGTTTGTTTGTTTGTTTGTTTTAATTAAGTTAGAAACTTCTGTTGATGCCACAGGAGTCTGAACATCCACTTCCAATTACCTTTGAACTGCTTCCTGAGAAGGTCTTTGAAATTTAAACTGGACATTCATGAGGAGCAATATATAGGTTACTGAGCATAGCTTTACAGAGGTTACCATCACCACCTGCATCGGGCGCACTGCAAGAGAAAGCAGTCGCCCTCCTCAACCACTGCGGGTCAGAACCCATCATATTAATGTAAACTGCCACAGCTTGCAGGTCACAAGGGTGTATACCAGGCTGCGAAGTGCAGGACCTCATGAGGGGCTGATACCCTCTGGGCAGAATGGCTGGTTGGGGCAGGAATCTCTTCAGTCATCCCAGTAAAAATTACCAAACCTCCTGAGCCAGAGACTGCAGCCTGTTAATTAAGCCTTTCCCTTGACCGTGGTAACTGAACCTGCTGTTTCTTGGCTAGCCACGTATTTATGTGTGTATAAAGTAAATGTGTGACTACACAAATCTTTCTGAAGAAACTTTTATACCACTTGCCAAAATATTCAATCTCATTTTTACTTTCTCTTATTTTCTTTTTTCTTTTCCATTTTTTCCAGTTTTCATTTTTTCCATTTCTAATGTTTCTAATCTTTATTATTTTTCTTTTTTCTGTTTCTTTTTTTAAGTTTCTTTTTTTATATCTTTTTTTGTTCTTTTTTTTGTTGTTCTTTTTTTCCCACTTCTTTTTTTTTTGCTTCTTTTTCTGCTTTTCTACTTCTTTTCATTTTTCTTTGTATTCTCTTTTTTCTTGCTCACTCTGTCTTCTCACAACAAATACACATTTTATTAGCAGTGTGATCTTTCTCTATATGCTAAAGCATATCATAAAAGATAGAAGTAATATATACAATATTATATATTGTAATACATCCTATAGCATAACTAACATGACATATATAATATTTTTAATAAATGTATACACACATGCAAACATGTATGTATATATGTATGCATATAAAAATCCATTACAATTCCTCAAGATTTTTCATTACCAGGTAGAAAAAAAGACTCAGCGGGGGAAGAGCAGTGAGAACTCCATTCACTAGCATGAATCCTGTTTTTGTCAGGCTACCTCTTGCTGCTAAGGTCACTACCCTTTGACAGAAATGGCCTCTGACCTCCCCAGCCCCACAATTCTGTTGTGACTGACCCTCAAACCCATGAAATTCAGGGGCAGACATTGCTTTGGAAGGTTTAGATAAAGCTGACTAACATGGGAAGGGCTCATGGTATGCACCCATCTGAAAAGGTCTGGCGGTTCTTTGGTAGAGGATGCAATTTATTCTGTACCCCTCTTTCATTGAAATCCTAATCCTTCATACGCTACCTAAAGTGGAAACTAAACCGCACCGATGATGAATAACAATGTGTCTTTAAAGGGCAGTAACAGTTTCCTAGGCTTTCCTATTTTCTAGGGTTTTTAGTTTAAAAAAAATAATAAATTAATTGGCTATGTACAAGTAAAATGAGTGTTTGCTGTGCTGCGAAGTAAACCTAAGCAGGCTTGAGCTTTATTATTGAGTTGTAAATCAAACAAGCAAAGAATTATGTTTACTGGGTTTCTCTCCAAAGCTGCATTGGTATATGCATGGACCTAACTCAGAAGGAACGGCTACGCGCTTCAGGCTGGATTTTGTTACTCCTTGCCATCCAGTGACCTTGTTGTTCTGGTTTTGTATCTCAGTTCAACAGACTGTGGCAAGACACCCCTAATGAGAAAATTCGGATCCTAGCTTGGGTCTGTCTGTTACACACAGGAATACATTGACACATCTCAGCACCTCCAGCTCTCTTTGGAGCCACCGTCCATCCGCAGATGAAACTTCCCGGACTCTGTATTTTCCACCATGGTATTTTCCACCATTTGTGAGATGAAAGGTTTCTCTTCATGACCACAGAGTACCTCCTGAATTGCTGCTGAAGGAATAAATACCTCACAGAGAGATTGACCAGAGCTGACTCAGAAGTTTTATCATCATGGGGTTTTGTTAACTTCAATATATCAATTTTCTGCTATTTGAACAGTTAATTTTGGTCATAGGGCACCCTGAGTGTGGAAATACTACATATCTTCTCAATGTGGCTTAAACCGAGAGTCTTGCAAAGCACTTTCTTGACAAGGTTCACCTTTGCCCTGTCACTGCAGGCTCTGCCGGCACAGCCCAGCCTCCCCTCCCACACCTCCTGAACAAAAACCGGCAGCAGCTTGGCAGCAGCATCTCTCCTCTGCAGCGCTGCTCGCACCTACACCAGCAACCTCCAAAAAATATATCGCCCCTCTGTGAATAGATATGCAGGCAGTTTTGGGAAGGTGGCCACGCTGTCTCTCAGAAAGAGGAATTTTGGTTTTATAGAATCATAGAATTCCTGAGGTTACAAAAGACCTTCAAGATCATCAGGTCTAACCGTAAATCCACCACTAAACAATGTCCCTAAGTGCCACATCTACCCATCTTTCAAATACCTCCAGGGCTGATGACTCAACCACTTCCCTAGGCAGCCTATTCCAGCATTTGACAACCACATCTGTGAAGAATTTTTTCCTAATTTCCAACCTAAACCTCTACCGTCACAACTTGAGGTAATCTCCTTTTATCCTGGCACATCTGTCTTGTGAGAATAGACCAACCCCCACCTCTCTACAACCTCCTTTCAGGGAGTTGCAGAGAGCAATAAAGTCTCCTCTCAGCCTCCTTTTTTCCAGGCTAAACAACCCCAGCTCCCTCTGATGCTCCTTGGAAGACTTGTTCTCCAGACCCTTCACCAGCTTTGTTGTCCTTCTCTGGACCCGCTCCAGCACCTCAGTGTCCTTCCTGTAGTGAGCGGCCTAAAACTGAACGCAGTATTCACGGTGTGGCCTCACCAGTGCTGGGTGCAGGGGGACTTGAGAGTTTGTGTGTACCCCCACCACTCTGGTGGGCTGGACTTGAGAAAAAGGGTTTGTTTTGCTGCCAGCCCTAGGGAGGAGGGCATATGTCGGAGTGAGCAACCCGAGGGCACGCTCCTGGCCGGCGGTGCCCGCTCGGGACTCGAACCAGCGTTCCTCTCCCCGCTGCATCGCCCTTCCCGCCAGGCGCCGCCAGGGCCGCCGAGCGCGGACTACATCACCCATCGTGCCCCGCGGCATCAGTGCCCACGGATCCGCGCGCTTTGCATCCTGGGATTCGTAGTTCTTTCGTCGCGATCTCCTGCGGGCGGGACGGGGCGGTAGGGCAGCCAATAGGAGGGCTCGGGGGTGCACGCGGCCGCCCTCTCCAGCCGGTAG
>JAAGNO010000792.1:9695-29830 GCA_033439905.1 Ceryle rudis | reverse complement strand
TGGGTTGAGTTGATGCCAGCAGCGATGCTGCACGTGGCTTCCCAGCGGGCACGTGCACAAACACACACGTACATCATGTGTGTGCACTGATGGCCTCATTGGCCAACAGACAGAAACACTCAGCACTCACACGAGCAGCACCAACAACCTCATTCTGCTCCCCTTGCTGGCAGATGAGGGTGAAGGTCTGTGAGTGCAAAATATAAATAAAAATACTGATGTACAATGAGGATCCCTCCAGTAGCTGGTCCCAAATCCTTGCTCTCCACAGCTGTCTCCTGCCCAGAGACACACACATGCACAGACACATGTACAAACAGAAGTCAGTCAACCCCCAAGACCTCACAGGCTCTTCAGCAGCTGGCCTGAACCGCTGGTCCCTCCGGCAGCCAGCTCCTCCAGGTGCCTTACCCTGGGAGACACGCATTTCACCTACTTGACAGCCTGGCTGGATTTTTGGCAGTGATCCCACACCAACATAAGGATCCCATGCAGTCTGCAGACCCACGTGCCCTCCAGCTGCTGGCACCACAGACCCTCTGACCTGTAGTCCCGCTCCCATTGCTTCACTCACCGCCCCACACCATATGCACACACAAGAGAGCCCCTCACCCAGGAAAACAGTATAAGGAGAAGACAGGACAGTGCACTGATTAGGCACAGGGCATAGCCAGACAAACATACCACTCAGCTGCCTGTTTACATGCAACTAAACTTTTTTATCTCCTTAACCTTCTATTTCTCCACCTTTCTTCCTCCCCAGCCTACCTTGATCCCTCCCTTTCCCCATCTTTGGTTTGTCCCCTAAACATCTCATAAAAAGTCTTGTACAACCACAAGCTGCTCCTCTCCTGCATCCCACAATATGTCCCATACCCCCAGCAGTGGTCCCCCTCAGACAAAAGGTGGGAGCTGCTCCTGTTGTCACTGATGGGTGTCACTCCTGAAGTTGCTAGGCAGGGTACTGCCCAAGGTCCTCACCTGCTTCTGCTCTTCTGCTCCTCTGCATATGGGGGGGAATGTGGTTTTTATCCCATAGCCTAACGTTGCCCACAGGCTGTTCCCTCAGGATGTGGAAGGAAGCAGAATGTTGTAGTTCTCAGCAGACACAAGATCACACCAACTCTGGAAAACTCGGCAATATGCAGAATCTACACCAGAATTGTCCTTGTATTTTGAGAGATTGGAAGCTGTGTGCAGTGCTGTGTTTGTGAATCTTCACAGGTGGCTTCAGATGCCTTTTATTCATTCATTCTATTCAAACTGATGCTGACCTTCAGGTTATACTTTTTTTTAGGGACCTTTTACTTTAAATTCAAGTTTGCCATTACAGAATTTTGTTATTTTGAATTACTTCTCTCGAGAAAAGAAAACCAAACCACACCCCCACCACCACATGCACACTCACAAATACCCAAACCCTAAATTAATTAAACAGAAAAATGTAAAGAAATGCACATTTGGAAAACAATATCTTCTCAAAACTATAAGGTGCCCAAATAGATATTGTGCACATTTCCAAATTTTAAAATGAAAATATACATTTTTGGGTAATATCCACACAGGAAAACCAAGGGAATACTTTTCAGTTAGGGAAGAAATTCTGGAACAGTAGTTAAGAGTGCAACTCTTGCAGAGTTAACCATTATAAGCTAAATTAGAAGTTGGATGAGTCATCTTCCAGCCATATAAATCATTAAAGTTTGTTAAATTGTTGTATCCGTAACTGAGGTAAGCCAACCGTTTAATGAATTATACAACGGGTTGGTTTCCTGTGGATGTTATTCCCATAGTTTTTACTGTTGTTGAAAGTCCATTTGTGGTTTTTCACAAATAGTTCTAAAATGATGAATAATCTTTACGTAAAAGACTAAAAATACATGGCAGCTATTATCGCATAGGAAATCTGACAGCAGTTAGAAGTGTTGGTATCTGAACTTAGTTGACAGTTTCTTTGAACAACTTTTACTAGGTGTTCTTTAGAGGATTAAATGTTTTTAGATTTGTGTAATTTTTTTTCTGTAAGTCATGTTAAAAGGAAACAAAAATGTTCTAGGTATTAGGCAACCAGTCTAGTGAAGAGCAATAGCTTTGCCTGCAATCACTTTTCATTAGAAGCCAAACATCACGATCAACCTTTCATTGCATATTCATGCAAGGACCGACTCTGAATCCTGTGGAGCCAATAAAGCTCAGTAGAAATTTTAGGTGCTCCAGTGGAACAAGACCCCAGTGTTTCCCACGCTTGCCATGTTTCCATTATGAACGCCTTTTATTTGCAAAAAGTTGGCATCGACTGTGAGCAGAGCAGGCCAGGTCTTCACCTACCCACCCAGGCAGCGATACATAAATCATGGTAGTTTATTGTGGCTGTGGATCTTATCCGGGGGGCTCTGCTCAGCACTGTCCTGTATTTTGTGCATGCCAGCACCAGGGAGCTATATGGAGTTACTGTATTGCTTCGCACGAGGCACCATTTTAGCCTGGGTTCAAAGGCACCTGCAGGAAGCAGTGTCCTGGCCCAAGGGACCTCCTTTTCTGGTGGTTCTAGCACGACTTCCATGCAGGATTTCCAACTGTAGCAGCTCTTTGTCCTGAATGTCTGGTTAGTGAGCTTAGTGTATCAGATTTGCAATTATTTGTGAAAAATTGGTCAAAAATTATGAATGCAGTAGGAGAGCTTGATATTTAAATACTAGGAGGTAACCAATCAGGTGAGGAGCACAGATACGCCTATAATGGTATGGCCTACCACAACACAGAGGATCAACAGCATTTAAAGTTGAAATGAAGAACTGTTAAGGTAGAGAACCTATCTGAAGATGTAGGATGGGGAAGCAGCTCAGTGGTCCATCCCTCCAGGGGTGCCTGGCAAAGGTAGGTAAGTGAAGCTGGGCAGCTTTTATTCCCGGCATTTGTACTGGACCCGGAATGGTGCCATGGGTTGCTGTGTCCCCACCAAATGCAAAGGGCTCTTCAAAAAGAAGAAAATCAGTAGAAACATTACATTAGCTCAGATAATGGAATTATCATTGTGCTTTAATGTTAAGATCTAAACATATTCTTGGAGCTTTGGTCTTAGAGAACCAAGACCAAATCCTAAGAGTATTTTCTTGGCTTTGCTGAAGCCTTTGAGTAGGGCCTTCATGTTTATTTTTTTATTCCACTCACTCTTGACAGAGGATGACACATGAGATGTTAAGGAACTCTAATGGTTTTGAATATCTTCACCAGCAAAACTGCCTGTGAGTGCAGACCCAAGTTACAATCAACCCCAGTGAGAGCTGGCATGGCAACACACCATCAGACAGGAAGAGGCAGCCTTCCTCTATATTCTGGGTGGACTTTCTACCAATACTTGAGATCAACATCTCATGTTCTTCAAGGAAGGCAGAGGAATTAAATTCTCCAAACTTACAACTTCCAATCTAAAAGGCAATCATACAAAGCCCATGCCACTCTGACCTTCTCCTTCTTCTCCTTGGCAGTTTAGCTGCAGGGCAGGTGTGTCACGTGTGGGTTGTGACAGGTAGACATGTTCATTTAACATTTTAGATTTTGGGGAAGTGGAAAGGACACAGTGCAAATAGAGAAGGAAATTACTGCTGAGAGTGGAGACTACACCACTCTCTCTTAGTGGTAAATCTTTCTGTGTCACAGTTGCTCCTCCAGTCTCACCCTAATCATTTATCTTCCACTGCTGATTATGTAGTGGAAGAGCACCGGGAGTGCTCCAGCTGATTTCATATCTTTAAAGTATGAATAATCCTGTTCCATATTCATTGGTTTTGTGAGTGTCAGAAAGCAATTATAAAATCTCTTGTAAAGTTTAGGCAATGATGAGACAAAATACTCTTGTAGGCACATTCTTGTATAGATGGTGCAACCCCACTAACATTGCTGGAGTTACTCTGGGGTTTTTGAGTTAAAGTTGTTGGGTCACAACAACCCCATGCAACGCTCGGGGCTTGGGAAAGAGTGGCTGGAAAGCTGCCTGGTGGAAAAGGACCTGGGGGTGTTCAGCCGGCTGAAGATGAGCCAGTGTGTGCCCAGGCGGCCAAGGTGGCCACCAGCATCCTGGCCTGTATCAAAACTAGTGTGGCCAGCAGGCCTAGGGCAGGGATCACCCCCTGGTAGTCAGCACTGGTGAAGCTGCACTTCGAATTCTTTGTTCAGTTTTGAGTGCTGCAGCATAAGAAAGACACTGAGGCGCGGGAGTGTGCCCAGAGAAGGGCAGCAAAGCTAGTGAAGGGTCCAGAGAACAATTATGAGAAGTGACTGAGGGAGCTGGGGTTTTAACCTGGAGAAAAGGAGGCGCAGGGGGGACCTTATCACTCTCTACCAGTATCTTCTCCCATTAACAAATGATAGAACAAGAGGAAATGGCCTCAAGTTGCGTCAGGGGGTGGGGCTGGGATTAGATATTACAAAAAATTTATTCCCTGAAAGGGTTTTTAGGCACTGGAACAGGCTGCCCAGGGAAGTGGTGGAGTCCCCATCCCTGGAGGTGTTTAAAAGATGTGTAAATGTGGCACTTAGGGATGTGGTTTAGTGGTGACCTGGCAGTGCTGGGTTAACAGTTGGACTTGATGGCCTTCCAATCAAAACAATTTTATGATTCTATGATTCTATAAGTTATTCATTTCATGTTTTATTAACGCTCTGCTCAAAATTTTGTTTCATTCTATGTACCCACAGCTGAGCATGGCTGTTCAGCTGAGCAAGATGAATGCAGGCTATAAAGACATGGAATGCTATACAAATGCAGGGATCATTTACCTCCTTTGGTACTGCATCCAAAAGCACAAAGTCATATTTGTAGAGGAATAGCACAACGAACAGCTGGATTTCCATGATAGCAAACCACCTGCAAGAAAAAGGAGGAAAACATTGGCCATCCAGCCTGGCCATCCCACATGTGTTATCATCAGATAAGAAACAGGGTGTCTTTGACACATTTTACATTCCATGCTTTAGTTCTGCCTGCAAGTTTATCTTCAGTAGGAAAACATGCTGTGGCTTTGTTCAGCTTCACTACTCAGTGAAGAACACGAATGTAGCAGCTGCCCCTTCTCTCCGGTGAAACGTTAGATCGACAGTATCCCTCTGACACCCTCTTTTAAAACAGCCCCTTATCATTATGGTTTTTTCCACTGTGTAAACATTTATGTTCTTGCTGACTTGAAATAACTTCATAGCAGTGAGAAGACAGTCGAATATAGAAAAGGCTATATGACTAATTGTGCTATATAAAGTTATAGAATACAGCTGGGAGCCTGATGACATCAGAGTAGCTGTGACAGCGGGAGTTATGATTTAATGCGTCAGCGTTAGAATGCAGTATGACACCCAAGGGCATGATTTATTTTTTTCCCAACTTTCTTAGTCAATCCCGAGGTTTCAGCTAATTGCAGGTGAACTCCTGTAGGATATTAGTTTTTAATGTCAATATGTACAAGAGCTTCCTGCAGTCAGGCCCCAACATGCACCTATGCCAGGTTATGGGCTTCCTCACTTGCTGAATTTAGATGTAAGTCTTACATACCTAATTAAAATAGTAATACCGCCTTGCTCTACTCTACAGTTTCTTTTCTGTTGTCTGAGACATGCTGGAATACTTGAATAAGACAGCTATTGGGGAATTCACTGGGGAGAAGGCCACATGACTGTAGATGGTGTCAGCCTGGGTTTGCCCTGCCACGTGTGAAGAGGAAGCCCCACGAGTCCCCACCTAACTCCTGCAGAGCCATCCAGATTCATGCACCGAGCTGCCCTGGGCTCCAGAGTGGGAGAATGCTTGTTTGTTTTGGCAGAGCTTCAGACCCAAATTATCTATGATTTCACATTGGAATTACCTTGAGATAGGGAGCTTCTGGGCACCTTCAGCTCAGGGGGAATATAGTGCAGAAATATTTCAGTGGAAATTAGCTCAGGTCAGGCAAGACTTGCTCGCCCAAACTCCACACCAGTGGCACCATACAAAGGTGGGCTCCTTACAGTCATTGCACTGTTTGCATGTCCGGCCCTGGACCCCTGGTGCTCGAGGTCTTGCCTCTGAGCTGTCCTCAGTGGTTTGGCACAGATGTACCGTGACGCAGCCAAACACCAGAATTCCTCCACGTTGCTCTGAAAGTGGAAATGCTGCATTTATAGAGAGCTGTCCTTCAAACACAAGCACAGCCGTATGCGGGCTGACCAGCTCTGACACCTCTGTACCCACAGTGGGGTTCATCTGCAATCTCTCCCACCACTGGATCTGAAAGTGCTTTTCCCAACAGGCTGCTGTTTTTATCCTGCTCTGCCAACAGAGATGCTGAGACACAAGGATGATAAGCAACGCACTTGTCTAAGTGTGGCCAGAGGGACAGTTCAGAAATGAAAGGCAGGATTGCAGAGTCCCAGGGCACCCCTCTCTTCCACGGCACATTATCCTGGAGCAGAAACTGAGCTTTCTTCAGCTAAATGCCCCTTACTTCCCACCCGTCTTTCATATTCTTGACTGAGTCCTCGGGCAATTTCCCCATAAAATCTCTGAGTCACTGATGCCTTTCCGTTTCATTCAGTGATGAGGGGCTTTAACAAAGATGTGCTTTCTGAAATTTTCCCCGCAGTGTGCTGCTACCTATTCGTGTTGTGCTGGAACCCAGGAGCCCTGCTGTGGACTGAGGTCCTGCAGTAAATGGAGTCCAGGAATGGAATCACGACCGTTGTGCTGAAGGGTTTACAATGTCAGCGCAAGATAGGAGACAAGAGACAGAGCCATGCAAGATTAGCACAGTCACACAGGCAATAGTCACCCGGTTAGACAAAAGTAGCTTCACTGCCATCAAATTTTCCTTTAGGTAAAAAAGATGGTGAGAAATGGCTTAGTGGGAGCTCTCCCCATGTCAGTTTGCTAGAATATTTGACAAGTAAGTTATTTTCTAGCTTTCAGTTTGATTAAATTAGCTTTTAATTTCATGATGAATTTCTACAATGGAGAAATTAAATGTTTAATGCATTTCATTTATAAATCCCTGTACTGAATTAAATTAAAATGCATCTTAAAACTGAAATATGACTCTTTCATTCAGTCATGCCAGGGAAATCTGCAACCTGGAATCTAGATATATCCCTTGATTTAATTTCCTTTCTTCCAAGGCCACCACATTATTCTTTTAGAATTATTGCTGAAAAGTGTGAAGGTGTGTATTACTGTGGGGACTGCCAAAGGCTTTGAAAGGACTTTTTGTCTGTCACCAAGAAAAAGATTCTTCATCCATTGTCTGTGTAGAAATGTTATCACTTTCTTTCTAACCACAAACTTATTTTAAAGATAGTATCAGAGTCCAGAGAACAGTCTGAACAAAGAAATAGGTCAGTATAGATAAACAAGCAGCTTTCAGAAACACTGTTTTGCACCTTGTCCTGTACCTGTGGATGCCTCTTGTGAATTCTGCTGTCACCTTTGCTGGGAATGAGGCTGTGCTCGTATTTAGCTCAGGAATACGGTACAAGCCATGGAGGTACAGCAGTGAGTGAGCACCTTCCTCTGGCATGCCAAAATGATGCATGAAGTTTTGTTCATTTTGTTTATGTCTTTAATGCCTTCACATAGTTTATCTGACGCTCATGCCCAGCCTGCTATAAGGTGCAGGTGCAAGAATGCAGAGCCTTTGCAATACCCTCCAGATTCCTTGCTCCACATGGGACTCCTGAGTTAAATTGACTAGTTTTAAAGATTCTTCTTGGTTTCTTGCTTCATAGAGGAGACAAGGTTTTGAAGGCGGAGAACTGAGCATAGAGATGTTTGAATACAGAAACAAGGAGCAGCTGGCTCCCTGGGACTTGTTCCAGGAAGAGGGACAGCAGAGAAAACAGCAGAAGGAATGCAGGAAGCATCAAGGCTGGCATTGCTGGAGGAGTGAAGGGAGACAGGATCTGCAATTTAAGCCATCATACAACTGCGTGGGCCTTAATGCAAAGACAAGATTCAAACACAGAAGAGCCAGTTAAGATATTTGAAGATTAGCAAAGATGTCAGATGGCTTACCAGAGGATGGAAAGAGGGTCTCTGACCAGAGAAATGTTCTTTACGTTAGTTTAAAACTGATTTATGGCAACATAAATGCCTGTGTCTGTAAACTGGCATGTTTGTAAATGGAACAATGCACCCTTGATGAAAAGAAGCCTCAGCAGCAGCAACAGAGTTAGGCTGACTTTCCTTCCTGGGGCATATCCCTTTGATACAGTATTCTGAGATTCTGCTTTTGCCTCATGACTTAACCTGTCTTTTCCAGGAATTAAACCACTTTAAAAGCCATTTAAACAAGGTCCAGATAATACTGAATATTAGGGGACTGACAAAGAGCAAAGCAATTAAAACACTTTATCTCCCAGTGTAAGAGGAGCCCAGTTCAAGAGAGTTGTTCTCTGTAGGGTTTGGGAATAAATAAACCCCAGCTGTTTCACTGACCTTCCTGGACACTGATGTTTCCCTCCTCCAAATGCCACAAAGCTGTCCAAGAAAGCATTCTTCTCTAAATTTGCCTCTTTCCAACGATCCTGTGGGAAGAAACATTTTTTTTTTCCAAATCGGCCTTGTATAAATAAAGCTTAACTTTATTTCTCCAGGCTAAAAATGACCTTGGACAGCTAATCCTCAATACAAAGTTGTGCTAATGCCATTTTCTTTGCATTCAACCTGTTAGAGTCTGGATTGAAAAATGATTCAGGGAAAGAAATGAGGTTCTCATTTTAAACATACTGAGGTGCCTCAAAGTGCTGGGGGAGTTTTCAAAATCACCCCTAAAGCATTCTTCCTATACCTCCCCATTTTAATAAATCCTGCATCTTGAGCTGTTGAAATGCCTATAAAAAGATGATCTCCTCTTTTTAAATATACGCCCATCCAGAGCAAATGTTCAACCTCAGCCACAAAATGGTACCACAGCACACAAACGGTTCACGCACATCTTGCACATGAACCATTTCTAAGGTACTGTGAGCAGACAAATACAGGGTACATCAGCTGTCACGTGAGAAAAAGGCGAGGACTGCACAGCCCCGTTCTGGGGTGCAAGCCAGTGTGGGAGAAAATGGACAGACTATAGCAGCCCTCAGAAACTCAGTGCAACTCCACCAAGGCCTTCCAGTAATACCCTGCAAAGCCTACGGTGGCTAACTCCTCTGATGAAGGTGTCTCAGAGAAGGTGTAATCTTGTGTTTGTTTATTTTGGTTGGTTGGTGGGGGGTTTTTTCAGCTGTTTAGAGCTTTCTGAAGAAGAAACCCGTTAGCATTAAAATCCAAGTAAAAGCAAGACACAAAATCCCAGCGGTGATGGAACAAGGCGTTACATTTGGAATGGCAGTGTCCAAGGGGTACTCACCTTCCCATTCCTCATGGAAAAAGGGTGAGTTTCTAAAAAACAAGCTAGCTTGTTTTTTTGGAATAAAGTTACTAAAGAAATAAGGTGCTGCATCGAGGTTTCTGCTTAGGGTTTTGAACAGGCAGGAATTGTTATGAGGGACTTCCAGTTGGTGAAGAGTTTGCTCGAGAGGAAGTTTTGTTTAAATTACTCCCTTAATGCATTTCTATAAAAAAGACAAACTGCTCTATAGCGGATGGTGCTAAAAAGAGCAGTTACATGCCTGCCCACACGGCCACCTGGAGTGGAATAATAATCAAGAAATTCTAGATGAGCTACTGAATTAGCAGAGCTAATACCTACCAGAAATCATCTGACTGGAAAGACTAATGAACCCGGGTAGCTATGTGGAGATGAGCTACACGGACAGATCACAGGGAGAGGAGAGCGCTTGGACTTGGGTTCAACAGTGAGATCAGTGGAGTCTTTCCATGGCAGGCTTCAAATCAAGATCAAAGTGATATAAAGTAGAACCATATTATCTGGAACATGTAAATGAACTTTAAAGTCTTGCTTATTCCTAAAGGATCATCCTTTTGGGGCATATCTTCTCTGTATACAAGGCCATCCTCCAGACAATCAACTTTAAGCTAATTTGTCCGTATGCTTTTGTTGTGAAATAAGTGAAGAGGAGAAAAGACAGCAAAACACCCACACTAAGAGTGACAACTTACAGGTTTGAACATTTCTGGGTCAGGAAAATATTTTGGATTCCTGTGTAACCAATATGGTGACAACATGAGCATGTCACCTGCAGGGACGGTGAAATTCTGAAAAGGAGAAAAAACTCTGAGAAAAGAGAAAATCATGGCTTCAACTCACAAAACAGTCCCTTCTTAGTACTTCTCTTCCATCAGCAGAAGGTCTTAACAGAGGGCAAGCCTGTTAGGGTACTGAAGCCATGGTGGGCATATTACATGTTTGAAGCATCTTCTTGCAGTTGCCCTTGTTTCCATAAGTAAGACCTAACCAACAGAGAACATGGAAAGGCTATTTTTGTATTAGTTTGTTTTTTCAGGTACAGAAATAATAGAAACATTATTTCTGTCTTTCCTGCTTCTTGATGTAGCGTGTGAAGATTTTTCGCTAAATCTTGTGTTAAGTTCTTCCTTCAAAATGCAAAGAAATTCATAGAAAGGCTTAGAGGACAGTAGGCTTTTATGGGACTTTAGTATTTTTTTTTAACAGACTTAAGTGCTGATTCCTTAAAAGAATATTTTACTTCCAAATATTTATTTGTTAGACTCCTGAATGCTGGCACTTCCCTTCTGAGTGGCAGTGAAGAGGACAAACAGAAAAGAAGGAGTTTAGTTCTACTATATTTGTTGCATCTGATTGCTGGTTTATATACCATCAGCACAGTATCTTCAGGTCAATTCAATTCAGTCTAAAAGAAATTCAGAACTGAAGGTAAGACTGTGAGGAAGAGAAGCAAAACCACTCTTAAATTAATGATTAAATTAATGATGATGAAGAAATCTGTTAAAACTAAACAGAATATATATATGTGAGGTTGTGGAATATCTCTACTATTTTCATTTTACCCAGATCTTTTGGGAAGCCCCTCTGCAAACAAATACATACAGCATCCTCCTTAGGAAAACCAAAACCCAGCAAAACTCACCCGAATTTTTATTGGATTTACTACTTTCTTGGTGATTGCCCCTGGAGACCTGAGCCGTATGGCTTCCAAAGTGCACCATTTAATAAAAGGGAGCTTCTTAAGGTCCTCTTCAGACACTTCTATTTTATCTCTACCTGTTGTGGCATGAGAAAGAAGACCCTGTGTACAAATTAGATTTCCTACTTGTTTTGATACACGCTGACATGTCTTGCTGTAGACCTTCTGATAGAATACCTCAAGACTTTAAGACCTTGTTTACACCCACAAATTTTCTTTCTCTTTCAGAGTAAATAAATGGAACAAATTCAGTACAATTTAAGAAGAGCCACTGAAGATAATTTAGTAACTCTAAGGTAGGTGTAGATAAGGCATTGGCCAGAAGAGGCCAAACAAAGGTCATCTTGGAAGTTAAGAGTCCCTGGACTTTTTTCAGTGCTTTGGTAGGACAGGGTCTGTAAACACAAAACCATGGCTGAGTTCTTGGGCTATGTTAACACTAGCAAATAAAACAGGGCTGGGAGAAAGCCTTAAGTACTGGTTCATGGTTATTCTTATTGGTTAATTATTGACATTATAACTCATGTTTGACCCATGTCAACTAAAAGTTTTCCATGGAAGTCCAAGCATTGTTCAAGGGACTGCATATGTGAATGACTGCTCCCAGGAGGTGACTGTTTATTGAGGTAAAGAGATTAGCCATGTGGGGATGAATCATGATGGGCAAATTTGCCTTGGATGAGGCCAGTTCCTGGCCTGTTTTTTTCCACAGAATAGCTGAAACTCCGGTGAACATCACACCATGAAAAGCAGATGAATTGAAAGACCTCATCTGACCCTAATATCAAAAGTGGCTTTGCTTAAAAATAAGTCTTGAGCATAAAGAACTCAGAGCTGAACTCTATGTTACCAGCAGCAATGTTCATTATTCCCAGCTGTTGACCAAGTGTGCTGTGTGCTGGGACAACCCCAAATAACTCATTTCTAGCTTCCAGAAGGACACGATTGGATTTATTACCTGCTTTGCCAAAAACAGTAGCCAGGTCTTCCATGATTTTCTTGTAAATAGAAGGATAAGAGAGTATGAAAACAAGGGTCCAAAATGCAATCTAAAGAGAGATGAAAGTACATTAACTCGGCAATATGGAACAGAATTACAGTACCTTTGATAGCAAATCATGGAGGCACACAAAAACATCTGCACCTTTTTTGTGTGTGCCTGTTGTAGTTGGGATGCACAGGGAGCTGTGCTTCCTGGGTAGATCTACATCTGAGGACTCAGATCCTGGGAGGTATGTCCAGTCACCTGCTGTGTGCTTATCTTCCGTGAACATTATATAGCTTTGGCTTTGAGCTTTGAAACATAGAATCTTTTCTTTATTTTCAAATAACTAGGTGTTAAAGTGAATTGATAAATCATTGTGCATTATTAGATATAGCTGTGTGAATGGAAGAAAAATAAAATAGTAAATTCCTACTAATATGAGCAGAAATGAGGTTAAATAATTTGCGGGGCTTTGTCACAATGAGTCACACTAGCATGGGCAGGAAAAGTTTTAGTTAACAGCAAAACAAGCAGCAGTATATTGCCTTTAGAAATAATTTGCTAACTGATTATGCAATGAAGTTGAAAATCAAGAAATTTAGGAAAGGAGAAAATCCTCTTAAGTAGGATGAAACCAGAAGGACTCGCAGCACTGCCAGGAGTCTCTCTCCTCTTGCTGAGCTAGCGGGAGAAGCAGTCTGCAGACAGATCTGGTCGCAGGCCATCTGTGCTGGTGAGGGATGAGAACTCTTACTGTTATTTCTCAAATAGCCCCACGTGGATGCAGCCCTCCTTCTGCAAAACAAATCTGGGAGCTTAGTTTTCTTGTACAGAACTTGGACACTGTGGCTTCATTCCATGGGCTACGGAGGGGTAACTGAGTTTAACCATGCTTGTAAAAAATCCCCTTGGAAGGTGAAAGGACTTTTTTGCATCATTCCAGTCACCTGAACAGTGGCTGTGACTATTCTGAGAAGCAACGAAATATTTGTATGTCTATTTACAGCTGAATATTACAGAAGTAAGTCCTGATAGTGTTGTGGAAGGAATGTCAGTTATCCTGATAACGGACAGCAGGCTATGCCTCACACTTCTACCAACAGAAACCTCACTGAAATGGATGAAATTCCTTTAGGCTAAATTGTAGTAGTATCCAATCTACAAAAACCATAGATATATCCATTAGGAGTACGTGTAAAAATAGCTCACTTATTATTTTTTTCTAAATCACATCTGTAATGGTCATAACTGTTCTGGAAAGAGCTCAGTAGTCAGGGTAAATAAAAGATGTTTTTGCTGCTATGGATTTTTCATCTGAGAAATTCCTATGAATGTCTTTGGTCAGCCTAAACTGTGTTAGATATATTGGGCTGGTTAGCATACTTAGATCTGTACCGTTAATCTGTCAAATCCGTTTCTAACGTAGACAAAACTTAAAGGGCAGTAGAATCAAACTACTGCTTTTCTTCCTCTGAAGCAGCACTGGCATTTGTACAGCGGATCCCCCAGAGCAAAAGAGCCAAATTCACTCATTTGCACACAGATGAAGTTACTCTAGATTATGCTTTTGATATTCTTTACAATTGGTAACACCAGGCTGTTGAAAACAGAGTCTCGACTATGATACAGCGACAGTGCTTCAAAATGGAGTTAAATGCTCTTCACAGCTTAAGACTGTGATGGTAATAGCTAGGAGATGTATGTCCCCATAACGTTATGATAGGGGACATCATAATTTAGGAAAACTACACGAAGAACTTTTCTTGCCATTGCTTCTATGTCACTGCAGCCTGGGTATATCTGTAGTGCTGCACGTGGGCGTGATAATCCCTTCTTTGGAAATCATGCAGAGTGTGTGACCTCTGGTTCAAACGCTTTGCTTCCCAAAACCAGGCTTTTGAACAGGGTAGAGAGAAGGTGCTTCTGTAGCTGATGTACTTACAGGGACAGCATTTGCTTGGGAAGCCCAGAGCATTAGGACACTATAATTGGGAGCCAGATGTTTTCCTTGCAAGTTATCCAGGAGATGTTGCAGTAGAGTCTGTTAGGAATAAAAGATAATAAAGTGTATTTCCAAAAATATATTAAAATCTAGTTTAGGGTAGAGCTTACTAAAATTGAAGGATGTAAGACTAATTTATTAAAGAGAAGTAATGTTTGTTATGGGGTTTTTTTGCAGTCACAAAGTAGAGATGACAGCTGGTAAGAGAAAGTGAGACTCACTCAGAGGCAGAGGGCCAGAATATTCCCCATTGGATATTTCACTGCCCTCCATTTTCTTGAATTTTTTAGGGGATTTGGTTCCCTCTTTCCCCACTGTTGCTTTTATGTGGGAAGAAAGAAAAAAGAAATCTCTATTCTTCTTTAATTCCTGCTTTGCTTCTCTACTTTAAAGAACCTGAAAATGGGACTGAACAAGCTGAATGAATGGAAATGAAGGAAATGTTCTCTCTGTTCCTGCCAAAAAGGTGCTTGTTATGAAGAGATCATAGAATCATACAATGATAGAATGGTTTGGCTTGGAAGGGACCTTAAAGATCAATTAGTCCAACCGCCCCTGCCATGGCAGGGATACCTCCTGCTAGGCCAGGTTGCTCAAGGCTTACCCAACCTGGACTGGAACACATCCAGTGATGGAGCATCCACAACTTCCATGGGTAACCTGTTCCAGCATCTCACCACTCTCAGAGTTAAGATTTTCCTTTTTATTTCCAATCTTAATCTACCCTCTTCCTATTTCAAACCATTACTCCTTGTCCTATGACTAAAGGCCGTCGTAAAAAGTCCCTTGCAGCCTTCTCATAGGCCCCCTTCAAACACTGGTAGGCTGCAAGGTGGTCTCCCCAGAGCCTTCTCTTCTCCAGGCCGAACAAGGCAAACTCCCTCAGCCTGTCCTCGCAGCAGAGGTGCTCCAGCCCTCTGATCATCTTTGTGGCCCTCCTATGGACCCATTCCAACAGATCCACGTCCCTCTTGTGTTGGAGGCTCCAGAGCTGGACACAGTACTCCAGAGGGGTCTCACCGGACTGGAGTGGAGGGGCAGAATCACCTCCCTTGATCCGCTGGCCACACTGGTGGTCTGATATATCAGCAAACTCCCTAGTTCTAGGTGCTGTGCTCGTGACCCAACCAGTGACTAGCGGCTTGATATTCTTTGGAACTAAAGCAACTGCACAATGTTCTAGGATCAGATTTTGTTTAAATACAGGACAACCATGCATTCAAGGCAAAGCTCCTTGTCTATTTTCAGAGGTGGAAAGGCTGACCTTGAGTAAAAAAGGATGTATTTTTTGACAAATTCCCACCCAATCTAAGATACTAGGAGTTCATGCCTCCTACTTCCTGCACCTTCTTACCTCCAGCCATCCTCTCTCCAGCCCTCTCTTTCCATTATTCTGGTTTATTTTATTAAAGAAATTGCGGTATGTAGAACTTTTATAGTCTAAATAAAACCTGTTTTGTTTAATGATCTGTTCTATAATAATTTGGTAGATCAAAATTCCCAGGCCAGTCTGCCCTTGCATTTGTCAGCTGTATAGACAGAATTCCTGCCATAGCTAAGGAGAATAACCAGGGGAACAACTTATCACAGCTTTGACACAATCAATATTTAGGGTACTTGGCTTCCAATCCAGTAATCTGCTATTTTCTACTAGTCTGGCTGCTGGAGGATCTCCTCACTCTACACCAGGGTTTAAAAATAGTACATGTAAGGTTTTGAAATTTCACAGCACAGTGTCCTCAGAGAAGCAACTGAAGAGGTCCTTCTCTCACCTCTTTCAACTGCTCACTGCAGCTGTGAGACTGGAGGCTGGCGACGGGTCATAGCTCTGAACCTTTGGCTTAAGAATTACAGAGGAACATGTCAATGCTGAGAATTGATGGAAATAAACTGAACTGGGGAGTAGGACTCAAAACTGTGGGTCTGTACTAATGTAGGTGTTGGCAATACCAGACAACTGAGGTTGAGCTATCAAAGCTGACATATTTGGCTTATTTCTTCCAGTACTGAAATAATTCCTACCCTCAATTCCTTCGGTCAGAATACACAACAAAGTCATCTTATTTCATAGCCTCGGATGTTTACCTTGGATGCAGTCTCGGAAGGGTTGGTCCTTTCAGCATCCAACACTACTTTCTCAAATAATTTTAGAAGCCATTTTTTGGATTTTGACCAGTTCCTGTAAAGAAAAGCAACAAACAACAAGTACTTAAACAAGGCAGCACAAAACAACATTTCCTTTTCAAATGAGAAGAACTCCTTGGTTTCTTTCCAAAAGCCCTTGGGCAGCACTCATTTGATGAATAGTCAAGTGTCAGTCTGACTGATAGTAGTGTTGACTGTCATGAGGAACAGCACAACTGTGATCTTCACCTTGGCCAGACCTCATTTTGCAGTCAGGACCTGTGACTGCAAGACTCCCAGATTTTCCTATCTGTTTCACTACAGGTTTTCGTTGTGGCTTTGGACAGATTGCTTAGGCCAATCTTTTCAAGAATGATCCTCCCTAAGAAAATCGAGAATATAATAATTTTTAGAGCATGCTCAATTCTTCCTGAAGGCTATTTTGAGGTGCTTAAGGTGCTATCATGACTCTGACAGCACTGTCAGGCTTTGCAAGCTCTTTCACCTCTTCTCAGGGTTTGGTTGTTGCTACTCAGTAAGGTCAACTCTGAGACAGTACAGCCACGTGACCTGGGATCTGTTGGCTGGGAAGACAGCTAAGGTGGAGGAAAGAACTGAGAGATGCTTTGTAGGGGACACTCTCAGCATGGGACTCAAGCCTTTGTCCTTTGCCCAATTCTGATGCTTTCTGACAGGCCCAAGCTGGACCTTGCACACCTAAGCAAGGTTGTTTCTGCTTTATGCCAGGAAAATGCATGAGACAAGGTCAAAACTTTCTTGAAGCACATAGCTGAAAGCCCGCCCGAGGGTGCATCATCGACAAAGGCAAACACATCATTCTCCTGGGGAAATGTCTCTTGTGGTTGATACCCTGGCAAACAAAATGCCTGCGATGGGTACATCATGTGCATCATCTCCACTCCTTTACCTCAGGAAGCACTCAGGCATCTGAGAAGCATATTCGAAGTCCTCATCATACTTCTGAAAGTGTTCTTCAAACTCCTTGATTTCACTCTGACTTGTTGGGCAGATGCCTTTCCCAAACAAGGTGTTCACCACTGCTGGATACATGATATGCCTGCAGGGACAAGATCCCCATGACTTACAATTTTAGGTCAGGAGCTGCCAACACTAGAAGTGCAGGACTTGCCAGTATGGAAGGGCTGGTACACGGCTCATACCTCACGCACACTGTTATTGCAGATTTGAAGCAGAGGCTGTGAGATAAACGGACATCGGGATAGACTTCTGCATGTGGCTGAACTTCACCAGTTATTTGGTCACTTGAGCAGTGGCAGGAAGGCTCTGGCCACTGAGGTCCCCTTCTCCCCTTTTATTTCAGGTAGCCCATGTGGACCTTCCAGGCATTGCACAACCCCTTCTGCAGCCAGACTCCCTGAGAAATCCTTCCTCTGGCTGCAGCTTTGTTGGATTGAACAATGCTTTTGTTGTTTGCTTTTTCTCTCACTCCTTCCCTGTTAGCTCCTCCGTTACCCCGCAAAGTCTGAGCTTGTTTCCCAGGCCTGTTCTCCTGAGCTCCAAGAACTCCTTACGCATCCTTCGCTGGGTTCCGGCCACTGCTAAACACCTATTTCAAGCATGGCTCTTTCACTTCCTTGCTTTTCTACAGATGATAAGGAAGTGGAGCCATCTGCTGGCTCTGTGGATTTCAGTCTGAGGTAGCTAAATAACAACTATTCAGGGCATCGCATTCCCTTTTTTTTTTACCCTGCCTTGTGTAGCAAAACCATAAGAACAGATCAAATACACACCAGATTTACTGTCGATGACTTCTGTGAATTTTAGATGAAACCCTGTCCACTCTGTGAGCCACCTGAAATTGTGAAGTAGAGATGAATATCCTGACACAGTTTTTCTAAGGCCTGAGAGCCTGAGCTCCACCTGCTGTACAGTAAGATTTCTGCTGCCATAGAAGATACCTTTGTGTTAGAGATCTGCTGCAGAACTCCCTTACCTTACCAGGTCATTGAGGTCACCTATGCCCTCCGTGCCCAGATGTGCCATGTGCTCATGTAGTTCCTGACACAAAGTGCCCGTGAACATGTGCAGATTAGAAGGACCCATTTTTCCTTTCATCATGCTGTAGAGGTTACCGTGGTTCTGATAAAATGCTTCTGCAGGGACAGAAACTAAATACAGAAAGAAACAGAAATGTTTTGGGAAGTAGATGATTTAGATTTTCACTGAAAGGTAGAGTGAACATTTTTACACAGAACCTGTGACTCTAATTTAAATGCCTTAACCCTCATTTTCCTAGAGATAAATTCCCAGAAAGCTTTCTTCTAACCCTTTAAAGATTTTGGTGAGCCCTCTGCTACTACTAGTCTGTGTAACATCTTCCTGTGCATCCTCTCGGTCATACCAGGAGAGGCTGAGAAAGCTGGACTGCTCAGACTGGAGAAGAGGTGGCTCAAGGGGATCATACCAGTGTGGATAAATATCTGCTGGTGGCACTAAGGAAGATGGGGACATGCTCTTCTAAGGGCAGGAGGCAATGAGCACAAATGGGAACACAGGAGACATAGGAAACTTTTTATTGTGAGGATGGTCAGACACGGGAACAGGTTGCCCAGAGAGGTTTTGGAGTCTCTATCCTTGAAGAGACCCCAAAACCATCCATACACAGCCCTGAGCAACCTGCTGTCACTGAGGTACTCGGACTAGGCCATCTCCAGCAGTGTCTTCCAGCCACAGGGATTCTTTGATTCCGATATGATCTCTCTGCCAACTCACTTCTCTTCCATTTCACAGTCCAAAATTGTCAAACTACTCAAAGAATTCCTGTCAGTGCCATTCTGCACAGATACAAGCACAGGAGCAGATGGACCATGCGCCTGTGGGTGGGATATACCTCACCCCTTCCTAATGACTCTCTACTGCAGCGTAACAACTAATTATTGCTGCAAGCTGCTTTTCAAATTAAGTGACAGGGCAACATACCATTGCTCCAAACCTGGTACACATAGGTGGAGTGTCCAGCGGCAGGAAAGGACCTGATCCCAAACTGGGGTTGCTTGATGATAAAAGTAGTAACAGTTCCTGGTTCAGAAACCTGTGATCCCTTGAGACTGAATCCAAATCCCATTGCAGGGTTACAGTGCTGGACCCACAGGAAGGAATTTCATTTCACTTTCATTTCGTAGCATGGTCATGGGTTAAGATAAACATTGAAAGCCAGTGGGCTTTGGATTAGGCTTTAATGTTCCTTGGTAGCTAGATTTGATTGGCATTGAATAAGAGCTAGGTCTCATTTACCTGCATTCTCGACAGCTTGTTGTACTGCCTGTTCAAAATTTAGGTCTTTGGAATTAAAAAATGCTTCGGTTCCTTCTTCCTCAGTCACGAAAGTAAATCTCTTTCCCAGAGCGAATATTGTGAAGACAGGCCCATGCTGGAACAAACAATGACTTCATATTACTGTACTGTTAACACGTTTGATGGGAGCCAGGAGCCCCAACAGGACTTCAGTGCTGCTGAGAGGAGGAGGGAGGACCCGGTCCTTCCTGCTCTCTGCTCACCTTGGCTCAGAAGTGCACAAAGATAAACATGAATCAGACCAAAATTTGTCAACTTACGGACCAGAAGGGAACATCATGGGGGCTTCCTGACCTCTCACAGAGTAGAAGAGATTTCTTCTCCGAGATTAAGATTTTATATTTGAATTACATTACAGTTCAAACAATATAACCCACTTGGGTTTAAAGAACCCAGCTGATGGATTATCCACTGCATCCCTTGGTTGCCATAGCAACACACCCACATTGTAAAAATCCATAATCCTCCCTATTTCATTCTACATTTTTTTAACAAAACCTCCCCACTCCTGAACATTTTTAATCTTTCCTTTTCCCTTTCCTTTCCTTTCCTTTCCTTTCCTTTCCTTTCCTTTCCTTTCCTTTCCTTTCCTTTCCTTTC
>JAAGNO010000790.1:25945-38665 GCA_033439905.1 Ceryle rudis | reverse complement strand
GTTTCCAAGCCCCCCGTGGAGCTGTGGTGCTGAGGGCCAGGGGTCAGTGGTGCCCTGGCAGTGCTGGGGGAACAGTTCAACTCGATGATCTTAAAGGTCTTTTCCAATCAAAACAATTCTGTGATTCCATAATTCTATGATTTTATACCATCTGAAAATCAAACCTATGTTTACATACCACACAGCTTAGAGCAGCTTTAAAGTGTGACTCAAAATGAAGTCTTCCTTTCTCTGGACAAGTTTATAGGATTCACAAGGGTTCAGGTTCTCTGTATTTCTGTTACTTTAAGGTACCAACCTCTGGCATTGTCAGTTGTATTCTCAGGGATTTTAATCACTTCCAGGAGATTTTATCACTGCGTACTTCACAACAGCCAGGACTATGGTTGCATTCAAAGCATACCCTGGTGGTCAATAGGAAAAATGCCAAAAAACCGTATTTCTCTGTGACTAAGTCAATGGAAAACAGTACTTTTTATTTCTTTTCTTCTTCCCTCTGTATTAAATTCATATTTTGCAGCTAGTAAGGACATGTTATTTGCTTCTCTTTTTAAATTCTTGCTTTAAGCATCCTGATTCCCTAAAGCATCTCCCTCTCTTTTCTCCTCTGATTTTCTTATATTCCTTCTTCTGTTTTGCTCTATTCTTCATCCTTCATCCACAGCAGTTTCTTCCAGTCAAGATATGAATCAATAACTACTGCATTTCAAAATGATAGAGAAATGTATTTAAAGGGAAGGAAAAAAAAAAAGATAAGCTATTTTACAGCTGCCATTTACAGATTATATTTAGCCAGTTTCATCAACTTTCAGTGAACGATCCACAAGTTTCATCTACTTCATGCAAGAAGCAGCACCTTCAAGTTCACTTATGAGAGTGACCCAGGCTACCTGAAGACTGATGCATGACCACGACAGAGGAGTTTTCCAGCCTATTGTTGGCCAGCTGAGCTACTGTAATCCCCAGTAGGCGACTGTGGGTGTAGTGTTAGCCCATCTCAGGTATAAAGTGATGGGACTTCATTGAAGCCTTTTGTTTTAAAGTTAACTGAAAGAGGATAATTCTAAACCGTATTATCTTACAACAGCAACAGGCCAAGAATGGAAAAATACCACGGCTCAGCAGATAGGCAACAACTTAGTAAAGCTTGGTAACTGCATTGTATTCTCAACTCTGTCTGGCCCAGTGAATGTCATGACTTCAGACAGCAGCTACCTTCCAGTAGACCAAGGAAGCCTCTGCAAAAAAACAGTTAATGAGAAATGCTGGACCAGTAACAGTTCACACACCTCCAGTTCATTCCTGCAGGGCTCCAGAACAGCACAACCTTACAAAACCAAGGTACACTTCCAGCTTCTGAACCTAAAGCCTTCCCATGTCTCTCAAAGCAGACACTTAAAATAGTGCCAGAAACTGTTAAGAAAAAGAAAAGCAAAGCCCAGATACCACTCCCAGTTCTGCTTAAAAAAAAAAAAAAATCTAGTTTGAGGCTCTGAGCACTTTAAATTTCTTCCTAGTAGAACAAGTGACATGATTCAACGCAGAAGCATGAACATTTCTGGGCTAGATTCATTTGCTACTTTTTGGTTGGAGTCTGAAGCCATATTATTATGATGCTGCAAGGTGAGAAATCATTTAATTCCTGGGCTTTTGTCCTGTACTCACACAGAACATCAAAGCAAGCTTAATGTCATTTTAAAGATCATCATCTAAACTAGAAGATTTAAAATGATGCCCAAGTCAACCTCATATGCCAAGAAGACAGGGAGAAATTGTGATTTAATCAGCTGGCAGATTTTTAAAATATTTGTTCAGCGCTTTTCTTTTTTCCTAATCAAATTTACTAGTAGCAGGGGAATTAAAGTAAAAACTGTCTGTACAGATACATATCTCGCTTATCCAGATTTTCATGAAAAAAAATACACTGATAGCAGACTTCAGATTCTGTGAAAGCTCAAAAGAATATTAAATACATCAGATTGAAACAGACCCTGGTGTCATTACCCAGGTACTGAGGTAGTGATGTTGGTACCTACATCACGGTGTGAGCCAAATGGTTTTGTCAGCACGTAGTCACGGCAGAGCTCCTCCCCGAGGAGAGGGCATCCTGGCTCAGGAAGAGGTTCAGGGGAAGTCAGGCTTGTTTATGTTTCTCCTGTCCTCCTCTGAGAGAAGCCGTGGTGCACCATTAAGACCGTCAGCAGGGGATGGGCTGTGTGCCTTCTTCCTACCAACGGCAGACAGATGTGGCCCTTTTGTTCAGTCACTTTGCTCAGGCTGTCATTTTTCCTGGGGACCGTGACCATTTGCAGCAGACTGACACGAAGGTCGCACATGGAAATAGAACCGTGCATCTGAATTTCCTGTTTAATTGGGTCTCATTAGGGACTGCAGAGGGTTTTTTGCCTTTTAAGTTCTGGCCAGTGAAATCATAGACTTATAGTCTGACTCATAGACTGGTTTGGGTGGGAAGGGATCTTTCAAGCTCATCCAGTCCAACCCCCTGCAGGGAGCAGGGACATCTGCAACCAGAGCAGGTTGCTCAGAGCCCCGGCCAACCTCCCCTGGGATGGTGCCAGGGATGGGGCAGCCACCACCTCTCTGGGCAGCCTGGGCCAGGCTCTCACACCCTTAGTGTCAAAAATTTCTTTCTTCTCTGCGGTCTAGACCTCCCTCTTTTAGCTTAAACCCATCACCCCTTGTCCTGTCCCAACAGCCCCTGCTGAAAAGTCTGTCCCCACCTTTCTGACAGGCCCCTTGAAGAATTGAATCATCCCAACTGAAGGTACGTGCACAAAACCTGGATTTGACACTCAACAACAGGCACTGGGGAAGCCTTCAGCTCTCCTGGCTGTTAGAAAAGTCATGTGCAAGCTGAGGAATGCTCCTGCTCCTCTAGTCCCGGCTGCCCTTTCAGTCCTGGGATAAACACGTCGGGGAAGAAGCACATAAGGCTTCTCCTGCATCCTTAAAATGCACGCAGCAGCTGGATGACAGTGCAGCGAGGGGGTAAGATTGACAAGCATGTTTTTAGATAGGAAGCAAATGCAGCCTTCAAAGAGCCTACAATATTTTTTAATTAATTAGGGATCAGTAGGAGCCAATTAAATCACGGCTGTTCCAAATAGTGAAGATTTCTTTGCTCTTTCTCCTCTGCTGCTTCACAGTAGAGTCTTCAATTTACCAGTTCCTCCAAAAAAAAAAAAAAAAGTGCTCCACACCTTTTCAAATTACTTTGCTTTTCACAGTCGTAATTAAGTGACAGTTAAAAAGTGAAGAAAACTTTTCCTATTGTAAAGTTTAAGCTTTAGTTATGCAGGGAAACTTTTCATCAGTGGTTTTAAAAAACTGTATCAAAATAACTAGGAACAGACAGACCTGTCCTGGCTGTCCACTGAAAACTAAGGCACATTTCTCTTTGCTTTGCAGAGCAGCTAAATATATTCAGATCCAATTCTTTGTGTAATTCAGTGTTTTCACATGGAAGCAAATCATTAGGTGAGAAAGCTTCAAACTTTGTAACTTTGTGAGAAATAAAGTCCATTTTTACATATCTCAGTGGCCCTCTGCCTTTAGTCGTTCAGCATTCTAGCATTGCTCAGGTCAAGAATTGAAGCTTATTAGGAAACTGGACTCCAAATCACAACTACCTTTTTTTATTTTTTTTCTCTCTCCTAATCTTTTTCTATGTTTTTGACTCATGTTTGGATTTATTATTTTTTTTCCCTGCTGTCCTCCATTGTGACCAGAAGAAGGGTGTAATCACAACAGTGTTCTCCAGCTTCTGACATCTACAAAAGATGAGCATTTCATGATCTCACCACGGGAGCTCTCTTGAGAAGATCCAAAGATCCATATATCAAATGCTGCCAAGTAATGTCTCTTGCTCCAAATACATTTAATCAGTTGACCCAAATATCACTATTTACACTCTATTTCCAACTTTGTCTCCCCAGCCACATGGCTGCCCCGAGCTCTTCTGTCTCTCCCCTGCAGCTGCAGGTCTTCACTCCCCTCCTGTGGCATTGTTATTTCGTGTTTATGCTGCCATCTGTGATAGGAGGATTGTTAAACATAGAAAACACTAAAAGAATTGGGCTTTTTGAGGGTTCAGGGAGCTAACGCTTCACAACGTCTTTTGCTCACAACCCATAAATATGTAGTCGAGCTTATTGACACTCAAATAACTTGATGCTTTTCTGACATCATAATCAGGAGACAGGCAGCTCCAGGAGACAAAAAATATCCGTGTAGCTCCAGGTTCTGTATTGTGCTCCAGCATGTCAATCCTATCGCAACAGTAAGATGTAATGCATTCTATCAGTCAGATCAATCCTCCCCACCACCTTTCCCAGGCAGAGGCAAGCCTTGCTTGAATTGCTAAAAAGGAGACCTTTCATTCATGCCACCTCCAAATAATTTCAGCCAATTTGTTTGAATTGCCTTGGAGTGACCAGTTGTGCATCTCAGCCATGAAGCTTGGCTTTTCTTCACCTCTGGAGTTACATTTTGCACCCACTCTCGTTCTGTGAGGGAACGACCATGACAAACACCGCCTCCAACCCTGCCTGGGAGCTTAGGAGCCACCCTTCTTTCCTCTACACTTTCTTTTTACCACCTCTGCATCACTTCTGCCTCCATAGCATGTTCTCCTATACCCTCTGTCTTTGCACTTCAGCTCTTACTCATATTTAATGTCAGCAGAAATCAGACTACTTTTTCCCAGGCTTTTGCTAACGTACTGCTGGATGATTCACCACTCCTCCTGGCCAGCCAAACAATCTGCGTGTTGCCAGGCTTATGCTCTTACCTGTAATTCGGGGGGGGCTTTCATTTTACAGTATGGGTCACATGGGAACACTGCCCATCTCATAGCATCTTGGGCAGTCAGGAGCTTCACTGCATCAGCAAAGCGACTGTAGCGACAAAAAAATTTGCAAGCTTAATCTGTGATGTGCATTAGAAAGGGGTTTATATAAATAAAAGAGGGAAAAAAAGGGTGGGGACACACCAGTTTTAGATGCCACCTTCCTCTTGCTTTGCCCCAGAAAGCATTGAGAGAACTTCATTACTGAGAGAACTTCATTACAGGTCTGCTAATTTCAGAGAGATTTGCTGAGAACGTCCCTGGTTCTAATTGCCATCTTGATTTACATAATCTTGCTCCTTTCCCATCTTTCCATACGCTAATTAGCAGCCTGGGCCTACACTTTTATATTTCACTGGTCTTCCTGAGAAAGCGGACGTATTACGTGGCAACAATTATTTTTTCTGGGGCCTTGCTCCCCTCGGACCTGTTTGCATTGTCATGTGTGTGGGCACGGCAGAAAGCTGACTCAAATGATGCAGCCCTTCTATTTTTCATTTGTTTTCCCCCAGGAAACCTCAATAACTTCCCATGATTTCATGTCTTCTATTCTTAGGATCCTTCCCGTGAGGTAAAACAGCAGTTGCAAGGAGCAGGTATCTCCTGAACTAGCTATTTAACACAAATGTCCCATTTCTTTGCTGTTTCAGGAAGAGAGAAGTGGTAGAAAAGGGAACTGTGCCAACATGAGCAATATTCACAGTAAATGACTTTTAAAAAAAAGCACTGAAGTCTGCTGACTGCAGAAATTTTTTTCTTTTTTAAAAGCCTGCTGCCAAGCTGGCAATGGAAAAAGTCCCTCTCGCTCCCTCAGATGCACACTCACAGCCCCAAAAGATGAGGTGACTAAGCTGTCTGTGCTTCTCCACTTTAAGCCTCCACTTTTGGATCTGGCCTTTACCAGAATCATTTACAGATGGAAAATCAGTCATTTTACTGAAAAAAATAAAATAAAATCAATGAGATTTGAGAGTTGAGATTAAACCTCCTGAAAAGTCCCAGGGGCATTTAGGGCGCTCAAGAATTTTGTACATTTTTTTTCCTTGCACTCCTGAAATGATGAGGATTTTCCATGTGGATTTTTCATGTCCTTCTACTGGGATAGACAAGACAAAATATATTTTTTCCCGACTCTCAATTTTCCTTCTTGACCCAGAATAGCCTTGGCTCTGTGAATTCTGCAACATGGTGACCTGCTGCTGCAGCAATGAGCACCACGTTGGTGGTGGCAACAGAAGTCCAGGGCAGCTCCATTAGAGTCAGCGACGGGGAGTTTTAATAATTGTAATAGAAAATGGAATAAAGCGACCAGTGCCCTTTCCCACTGTTATCCTCGTACTACTTTATTTGAATCAAATTCTTAGGGAAAAAAAATAAAAAAAGCTCTTTGTGATAGGGATTATCTCCATTATAAGGCTTAGCAGTGAAGCAGTTAACCACGTTGATTTCTACACTGCTATATTTAAGTTTCAAAGTTAACATCCCTCTCAAACAAATAGGGCTGATTATTCTTTTTAGAAGAAATTTTTCTTGTTCTGCAGACTGAGGTATTGTCTACATTAAGAACATTTGCACCATTATAACTCCCCTAATTTTAGTCACATCAATCCCACTCCTTGATGTAGACGAATTGTACCTAACCATGCCAGATAAAGCATTATTTTATGGCTGTGCAGGCTGCTCACACGAGGCATTTTCAACAAAGAACAATGGAGTTCCATTAGCTCAAAGTTTCCCAAATGGGAAAAGATGATGACATATCACTTTGCATTATAAAGGTTGGATTTTGAACAATAAAGAGTTATTTAAAAACAAAACAAAACAAAGAAAATAATATTTAAAAGAAACCAAAACCCAGCACGTAAAACCCTGAAGCTGACTAGGGCATCCCCGGCTCAAACCCTTGAGCAACGTAAAACCTCCTGCGAAGGTCTCGCTGTTCACTAGAGGTGGGCGAGCGGTCAAAGGCTGGGCACGCCAACTTCCAGAGCAGGCTGCTGATAGATCTGATGATCCAAACAACCCCTTTCCACGTCACCAGCCTAACGCTAAAGTCACTTCCGTTCTCTTGAGAAGGACCAGGTATTTTCTGTTTGGGTACTACCTGACACAGGAGGGTCAGCTACCACGATATAAATATTTAATCTGAATAACCAGGGAGGTAGTGTCAAGGGGATGTGTTAAGATGATGCTCAGAGTGAATGAGCAACAACTTCATTTTCTATTTTAAGAGGTAGGAGAACAGAAGTCAGACTTGCAAAAGATAGACTCCAAAGTTGAACCCAACCTGAATTTCTGTGCTCGCCGACGCTGAGGCCAAAGAGCCCAGATTTTCAGCACGAGGCATAACACGCGGAGATTTTGCCAGTGTAAGGAGTCAGACAATAAAATGGGGCTGGCGGCGGCAGAAATGGGGTTTTGCCTCTCCCTCCCCTCCCTGGAACACAACATATTTCTACCAGGAACAAAAATAAATAAATCCTCAGTTGTCTTGCTGTGCCCAATTAGTATTCCATCCATGAACTGTCCCATCAGGGAAAAATGCCTCCCTCCCACACGTGTTCAGGATAGCACTGATGGATCTGAGGGCCTCTCCAAACACAGTGACCATCTGCTAGGCAAAACATAGGGGTCTGACAAGCAGGAGCCATTCAGCCCTGTTGTTGGGCCACATTATTACATATTTGACAAGGGTAATGAGAGGCTGTCATTAACCTTACATGACAGTCTCCACAATGACACACACTAAAGCAAGAACAAAGAGCAGAACTCAGTAAAAAGGCACCTACTTCTCATTTAACCCCGGAATTGTCAGACACCATTATGGCTAATGGAGGCTGGCGGTCCTGGGGTTAATTTCCATCTCTGTGCTCGGCTTGTTCTCTTTTTGAAACGTACTCCTCATACGGTTAAGGAAGCAGTTTTATCAAGGCTATTGGGAAGGCGATGCATTATTTATCATAACACACTGAGATGTAAGAACAGAGAGGGTCTCCTGGAGGAATGAACAAACAGACATATTTCATGAACCCTTCTGATGGTCTGAAAAAAACAACCCATTTCTGAGCTCAGTCTCTGATATTTAAGGTTATCATTGCCTGCGTGTGACATTTCTCTCATATGCATTTCCTGCCAGATTTCTGTCAAGCTTGAAAATCACAAGACTGTTTTTCCTGGTGACCTTGTCACAGTCACCTGGCTTTGTAATCACAGGGAAATCCCGTCGAGAAAGTTAATCGGTCGCCTGACTTAGTTGAACAGCAGATGTAGGGTGAGAGAGTATTTACAATTTCAGGAGATAAAAGGTCATCTGAATACAAGATCCCCGTCTCGGGCGCGATGATACGGGTTACAGTCCTCCAGCAAGTATCAGAGATCTCGTAACAGAGCCTCTTGCCACCTCAGTAACTCTATTTCCATGGTGACCTCTGGGCTGCACCTAGGATGGGGGGCTCTGGGAACCAATGCAAGCACTTGTTCGGATGCTTTGACATATTAGGGACAAATAATAGAAGTGAAAGTGAAGATTATGTCTCACTGCAGGAGACTCAGAGCCGGTACAGCTGGGCGTGAGCTCACAGGAGTCACAAGGTTTGGGAACAGCTAGAGCCAATGAGAAAATAGGACATCAGGTGGTGGGTAGCCGCAGTACAAGGATGCTCAGAGCTGCTGGGGGGGAGGGGATGCCATCTCTGTGGAGAAGCTCTCTATAAATAGCATACAAAAAAAAGCAAATCACTTTCTTTCCACACAAAGAAGTGAATGCAGCAGCACAAGAGACGACAGCCTTCCAGAGACACAGGCTAGGAGGCTGGGAAAGAAACTGGGTGAAAGATTAAGACTTCCATGGAAAAAGTGGAAAGTAAAAACTGCAATTAGGAGAAACTATCCAAGAAGTGAGTCCAAGCAAGTTGGCATTTTTAATTCTGACAGCGAATTAATGATCACGAGCCCCTTTGCCACTAGAAAAAAGTAGAATACGTTGTACAAGCACATTTCAGATTATGAATTGCTTTCCCAAATTTATTGCCATGGTCCTTTGCAGAGTTGGATGCCAGCGTCATGTGCTATCACTGTTTCCTTGCTGGAGAGTGTCCTCTTCCCGAGCCACCCACAGAGGAGTCTGGTTTGCAGTTACATAAGTCTCATTGCTATTGAATCAAACCTCTTTTGTCATCTAGCCATCCAGAACTCATTTTCCATTAACAGCTGCATCATTGCACCATTGTTCTACAACGAGTCTCCAAGAGCTACTGAAAGGGAGGCAAAACACAGACGGATCCGAGTTCTGCCATGAAATGACAAAAATGCCAACAAAGCTTTTTCCCCCCTTTCCCCAGCCCGGCGCACAGCCGCGGCTCCTGGCGTTCCATGAGCGCTGCAAACGCGTGGCCCAGCCGCTCCAGCTCTTTACCATGGGATAAGGCTAACCCACCAGTGCTCCTCCCCACAAGATCTTTCTTCTCAGCTAGCAGAGGACTCCATTCATTAATTTCCCCAGTACACGTGCGTGTCAAACTACTAAGGATGACTGAAGCATTTGTGCTGCAGTACCGTCGATATATGGATCGTGCACTGCTCTCTGTCTTCCCATCTCTCTCCTTCCCTGCCCCCAGCTCTCACCCACCTCCATCTACTCCCTCTTGTTGTTTTCTCAGTCCTTAGCCTGAAAAATTCTTGGCTTTAGCTCAAGACAGAGTAATAGGAAAGTCTACCTTCATCATCCGAGTCCTAATAGAGTGGTATGATCTCTAATAATGGTTGTAAAACGATATGTTTTAGGACCCGCTGATGGCAGCCTTAACGAGCATGACTGCTTCTCTCCAGCACATACAAGAATGAAGCCAAATTACCCCTGGTTAGGATTTGTTAGGCTAAGACTGGTGGCGATTCTCAGCTCTGCTCAGCTCAGGCTCCGGCCACATGCCCGTGAACATTGGGAGATGGCAGTGGTTTGAAAGACAGGGTTTTTCTGAATATTTTATGGGCTAACCTTACAGGAGGTGAAAAAGATTTATGAATATAGAAAGATCGTTGCTCCTAAGGAAACCTTCAAATATAGCAGACATGTAATATTCCAGTGACTTTTTAATTCTGTGGAGAACTGGAGGAGTCTGTGTTCTCAAGATCCCTCAGGACAACAGAAAAGATTTGATATGTCTTTCCTTAAAGGGAATTTTAAAAGGGTTCTTTAACTCTAATTAGTGAATCTACTGGGGAATTCTCAGAAATAGTACTCTCTACTCAGAGAGGAAGACTACCTAATAATTTTCCAACAAAACAAAGTTGATTTCCTGTTTTAAGTGCAGAATTCAGACTTTACTAAAGGATCAGATCTGACGGTTCCATACTAACACACAGTGAGTTCCCTCAGCATGTCCAGTCTTTTAGGAACAGGACATCGTGTTTACCTGTAAGACCTATTTCCTTACAAATTCATGCTTTTAATTATTTAGGGTCCCATTGTCCTTGTGAGGTTCTATAAATCTATTGCGTTATCATTTAATATTATACTTAGCAATTAAATGCTCGTACCATTTCTTGCCAGGATTGCGCTTCCTTTAGCTGGGTTTTTTGCTCCACTGTTAACGTCAGTGACTATTTCATATGACTCTGCATGAAATACATATACTGGGTAAGATCCTTCCTGTGTTGTGATATTAAATAAAGATCATCATCATATAAATGGTAAAGTTGTTCAGTCAACATTTCCTAAAAGCTACCACCAACTTGATATAGAGTCAGGGAAATAACATCTAACACTGAACTCCATCTGGAAAACAAATAGGGAGTACTAACAGAATGTACTCCTCTTGTGTTTTGCATGATGTCCAAGAACAGAGAATTATTTTTATTGCCTGCCCAAGTCACCTCTACACGCCCAGCCCTGGCCCCATGGATCTATCATGTGAGTCACTGCATAGGATATAGATATAAATGAAGGATTTACAGTATAAGCCTGTCTTGCTGTGTTCAACAAAAGAAATAGAAGAAGTAGGGAAAAAAAGGTAACAATTAGCAATGAAAGTAGAAATTTCTGCTATCCCAGAAAATAGAATCTGCATTCTTTGGAATATGGAGCCATATAAAATGGTTCATGTATCTTAATCAGAAGGAGAGAGTTCATTCTATATGCTCAGCCTATATTGGCAAGTTGTGAGAGTATAATGTTCTGCCTTTAAATTAGCCTCAAACACTACCACTGGAGTCAGACTAAACTACATTTAATCAGATACCTGATGAATTATGAACGGGTCTACCGAGCGATTGGGCCATTAAGCATTAGATGAGACATAACTGCCCCAGATGCTTCACCCAGGGTAAACTCCAGTATTGGTATTCCAACTTTCTAAAAGAAGTTTAGAAGACTTATCAACTTAAATTCATTGACAGCTCAAGAGACTCCAGGACTGAAAATTTTCTTGTGTAAAGTTAAGAGAAGAATTGCAGGTTTTTAACATGTAGAAAAACCATATATGAAAAAAAAAAAAAATTTTTTTTCATCATCTTTGACAGAAATAACCATAATCTGAGTAACTAAGTTCCAATGAACTAAGAGGAGCAGGTAGCCACCTGAGCTAGAAGTTGCCTCTCTCAGGATATGTCAGAGAGCATTGACTTGACTTTATTTCCACCAAAAATCAGAAAAAATGCCATCCATTCTGAGCCAGGGATTCTAAGACAGTAAAACTGCACGGGGATTCTGCCAGGCACTATTAAAAGACAAGCTTTGAACTCCAGAGCCAGTGTGCTACTCCTGCTCTGCCACCATTTCATAAAAGACCATCACAGTCAGGCAAACGATGCCTGATCTCTTCCCCAACAGCCATCGACACTGCAAAATAAATGCTGAGACCACAAAGAACCATCAGAATTTTCAGGAATTTCTTTTGACTCAGGCTTCTGACAACAATCTTCTCAGCTCAGTGTCCTCCCTGCCTTCTTCACCTTGCCAGAAAAGTCATTCGGAGGATGAACGGTCAAGATCTTATAAGAACATAGACACCAAAACCATAAACTGAGTGAGACTAAACGCCAACACTGAATAATCGCACTACAGAAAGGTTCTGCTCAACTTCACCTTCCTTCATGGGAGGCCTGAACATTTGACTTTGACATTGACTGCTCTGGGTCTGCCTCTGTGCATCCTCCACAGCCTCCACGGTCCACAGACCTGGAAGGCTCACCCCAGAAGGAGTCAGAAAGTTGGTGTAGTGCTGCCCAGACTACCCTTCTCAGGGGCTCAGTCCAGTACCTAATCTCAGAGTCCACCCAATTTGCACACTGTTGGGTTCAGTACAGCGGAGTTACTTCTGGGTTTTCTAAGCAGTGGTAGAAGAGGGTAACACCTGCCGGTGGGGAAAGCCCAGGGGTTGAAATGCTGACTCAGCACAGGAAAAAAAAAACCACTTTGCCACTCCAAAGGGACAGGAACTGGTGCTCCCACCTCTCAGAAGTTTTCCTAAACGCTGCAGCAATAAAAGTGGGGAAAGCATTTCCCAAGTTCATCTTCTTTAAGCTCTGCCACCATTCAACAAGGACTGCAAACCCTGCCCTGCTATGCTCTGGCAAAACAAATTCCCTGAGTTTTACTCCTACATCTGGTTCTACTCCAGATGGGCTTCTTGGGTTGCAGGTAGAAACTTTTACTCACGAACAAAGACACCAGGAGTCTGTCGTTTTAGCAACTAAACAAATTCTTAGCACACACTGAAAGATCTGGTACCTTCATTCCTTACCTTTTTTTTTTTTTTTTTTTTTTTGTTTGTTTTGGTGTTGTCTTTTGCCATGTAGGGGCTGGCAAGAGGAAACAGTGTTGATTAGTCCTTTGTGTAAAAAACCGGATCAATAGC
>JAAGNO010000788.1:0-19565 GCA_033439905.1 Ceryle rudis | reverse complement strand
GGGAGCGCGGCCACCGCCCACCGCTGCACCACGGGCCGGGCCCGCAGGCCCCGCCGCCCGCCTCCCCCGGCTGCCCCGCGGCAGGAGGCCTAGCAGGCCCGGCGGGCCCGGGAGGGAAGGGGCTGTCACCCCTAACCCGCAGCTCGCATATGGTGGCCGGGGGCCCTCAGGGAACAGGGGGGTGAGACGGCGATATGGTGACAGAAAGCCCTTGATCCAGCGGAGAAAGTTAAAGCCCTGTGCTGCCGCCTCCAAGCCGCACGGGGATGGGAAAGGCTGTTGGGTACGTGTGTTCTTGGGGGTGCCTGTTTTCCTCCCCTGTTTGGAGGCAGGCCACGGCTGTGCCGAGCGAGGCCCAGGGGGCCTGATGCATGGCGACATCAGGGGAGCGCCACAGCCCTCAGCAGAGCGGGTCTTGCTTCCACTGCCCTTGCCTGCGTGGTGCTGCCCTTCGGATGCCACTTGTTCCCGGGGCCAGCAGTGTGGGGCACTCCTCGCAAAGCGGCGTGGGAGGCCATCCTACATGCTGATCCCCTGAGCTGCTGTGCATGGCACCCGTGGAGGGCTGCCTCTGTCAGTCACACACAATGTTGATGTTTGAAGGATGGACTTGAGCCCTGAGAGGGATGGTGCACAGCTTTCCCTGCAAAGCTGGGGCGTGAGAAGGGGAAGAAGGTGGTCCAGAAAGGCAGGAAGAGTTGAAATAGGGAGCACAGCAGGAGTCACCAAAGGGGAGAGATGTCCTAGGTGTGCCCTTGCTCCTGGGTGCTTCCAGCATTGATGGGGACAGCCTCCTTCTCTGCCTGCAGAGCTGGCATCTGGCTCAGCCTTTTGGAGCTGTGGAGGATGAGCTGGCTGCCAGCTCTGCAAGTGGAGATGAGGCCATGCATGCCAGGAGTCAAGCACAGCAGTTCACAGACCCAGTAGCCACATTTCTCCTAGCTCCTGGGCTCTAAGCTTGGGAGTCACACGCAAAAGGAGTCAGGTGTGATTCAGGCTGTACAATCCCTTTCCCTTTTCCCTGGCTACCCTGAAACTCAGCCTTTGCCCAAGAAGAGCTTGCTAAAATAAGCATGGAAAAAGTGTGATGGGACACTGCTGCCTTGTAATGGGTGAAGAATGTGTCTGTTGTTTATGGGTCAAAGCCAAAAGCTGAACCCCAGGGCCACAGCTGAAGACTTTGGGTGGAGGGAGGTCAGCTCTGAGGACGTTAAAGACAGGCAGGGGGCTTTCTGATGTCAGGTATGTCCAGGAGTGATTAGGCAAAGTTGCAAACTATTCACAACGGGTTTCCAAAGGTGGCTGCTGTATGATTTGTGTGTTGAAAGTGCCCATAGATCCTATCCAGGACAGCTAGTCCTGACACCGCAAGGACCTAACCCTTCAGGACTAATGGGAGTGACTGGTGGGATCATCTGCTGCTGGGAAAGTTCAAGCCTGCTACCCAGTAATTTGGCTGGATTTGACCTTTAGTGCTGTGGGGGTCTGGCCCTCGGAGGGCCATGGCACAGTTAACTACTCTTGCAGACGTGCTTCCTGCATTTATATTTCATTCTTATAAACACATCACCTTGATGTTGCCGTTACTTGCTTACACACCTCTGCAATTCAGCAGTAAGTGTGCTATCTGTCTTTTGCAGTTTATCTTCCAGTTCCATTAGGTACCTTGCTCTCCCCTGCTGCAGGATCAGGGTTACAGGATTGCTGTTCCCCTTTCCCTCCTCATGTGGTGTTCTCTTTAATTTTATTAAGTTAATTCCTCTTGCCCATCCAGCACAATCACTTTGCAGCACTGATCCCAATTCAGATCACCTAAAGCAATCTTAGTACAGGAAGTCATTGTCTGAAGCCAATTTAACTCCAAGCTGGATGGTCAAATTACATCCCTTGATAAGAAGCCCAGCCTGAAAAGAGCAGTCATCTCCGTAATCCCACCCAACTCTGATTTTCATCTCGGCCTTTGATACGCACGTCTTGCCTCCTGGCTGTTCCAGTCCATCTGTTAGGCTGGGGACAGGCTGATTTACAAGACAGTGGACCATGGTCCTGGAGGAACACAGGGCACTAGCTGTAAATTAGCTGTGCGTCTTGCCTGGTCTTGCAGAGCACAGTGTTTTTGCATAGAGTGAGGACAGAAAATGGCGGTCAAGTCCCCTCATGCCCTGCGTGAGGCAATGCAGGGTGGTACCTCTGGCCAGGAGCTGGGCATGTGAACCATGCCTGAGATGTGGCTGGAGCTGTAGACATGAAGTTATCTGCCTCCTCTCCTGGGGGCTGAAGGATACAGCCCTCTCTTACCACTGAGCCTATGCTGGGAAATATTGCCCAGATCTTTCTCCTGAGAAGAAGGTTGCAGAGGTGAGCTGAACACCCACGCCTACACCATCCCTTTCCTCTGTGCTCGATGCTGCAGCCAGAGAATGGGCCTGGCTCCACAGAGCCAAAACAGAGGCCACAGATGGAGCATTTCTATTACTCTGCACAGGCAATTGCCTGTGAAGATGCAGAAACCATCTTCTGACTCTGGAGTTTGATCTCCATGTATTCAGCTGCTCATCTCAGGACTGTCTGTCTTTGACAAGACCACCAACCAAGGATGGACCCATGTCCTGGCGGGCTTGAATGTGCCAGGCTTGGAGCTGCACAGATTCTGGATCCTGGGGTTAGGGTTGGCCTCTTAGGACAACCAGGATTGAGCTGACTGAAAAATCTGATTTCCAACACCCCCCCTCTTCTCCCCCTGCCCTTCTTTAGGGATTGGCAAAGGATTGTGCATTATTACACGGGCGTAATCTTCTTTTAAGATGTTCGTGGCAGCTCAAGTCTCCGGACTCAATTCTGCACTGATTTACACAGCCTGAAATATCACTGTGAGGATGGTGACTGCAAAGGAGCAGACCCTGCCTAGACTCTGCAATGCCAGGTTTGAGGTGACTAACAGGACACAGATTATTACAGAAATGCCTGTCTTTTGAGACCTGTTCCCAAAGAGGTCCCCACAGACTTCCCAACAATTTCAAGAACAGCGAGTGCTGGAGCTGTGAAACAGTCTTGTTGTATGATCCCTGTCCATCTGTGGATGATGCTTGAAAACTCATCTACAGCGTTGTTCTGTGAACTCTAAATTATTTCATGTAGAGCATATCCAGGTCTTGGCAGGGAGGATGCTATAGACATTAAAAAAGTATTAGGATAAAGCTGATTGAGAGCACATATGTTGTTGCAAGAGGCAGAGTTGTGTCAATAATCCAGTGTACTAGGGTACTGCAGTGGTATGATACTGGTGCAGGGTTTTTGGACTGTACCTCAGTGTATGGAGTTAGATAATGTCCTCCACTGGGGGACTGGAAATCGTGAATTATGTATGATAAAAGAGAGCTGTGTTTATACAGAGAGCAGTTCCTGCAATACTTCATGCACTCAGTGCAAAAAGGGAATAATGTGGGCATGCTGGATTCTGCTTGCTTGAGAACTTCATTATTGCATTTCATTTACACAGCCTGATGAGCTGTGCAGTGTTTGCTTTCTTGTGCTCCTAATAAAAATAGCCCACATAACTGATTGCTGGAATATTGCAGAGCTGTTCTCTGTGAGCACATAATGAAACGCATTGACCCCTTAAACAACAAAACCCAGCACTAGTTTTCTTTAGGCTGAAAAGAAGACAGCAATAATTCATCTTGCTTTATAATTGCAGTCAATCAGTCATTTTACAGCTGGACAGTAAGTCTCTAAAGGAAAGACCAAGCTTTAATTGAAACAATGAAACATTTGGTTGTTATTGAAAAATCAGTAAGAGGCATCGTTCAAAGAGGTTGTTCAAATGTTTGTCACTGATAAGATGCACATTTCTATAGAAATCTATTTGCTTGGGAATGGGATTGTTTTAGTTAATACAGTTGCTTATCTAAGATATAAAATTGTCAAGGCTTTTTTCTCTCCCTGCCCCCAGCCAGTGCAGCACTTAATGCTGCTCCGTGCTTATAAACTGCCAAGGCACGGAGATGAAATCTGGGCTTATGGGGTTTGTCGCAAGCTGCAGAAGAGCTGGGGCTTCACCCTGGCTGACCTGAAAGTTAGTGGCTCTAAAGCACTCATATGGAGCTTCACAGCAGTGAAATGAGGATCGCAACCTTCCCAAACTTCAGTAGTTCAGGTAAGATGTTTCTCCCACCCAAGTTTCTGTGTGAGCCCAAGCTGTCACTAACCTTTAATTTCCAGGAGCAGTGTTCTCACCACTGCACGGGTGTATTGATTGTAAGGGTCTAAGGACACAATCTCTTCCAGCAGCAGAGTAAAGGAATTCCACAAGGGCATGCTTACTTCAGAGTAAGAGCGTGTACAGGTGGATTATGTAGAATTGGTAATGTGCTTTCAATTAATGCTATACCTGGGTCCATAATAATTTTCAAGCCCTAGGTGTTTACCATGTACTTCTTCAGTTTACTGGTTTTGTCTGTTGAGCAGTTGCTGAGTTTCTTTTGGATATCATGATCTGAGTGCCTGTTTTGTGAGCCTCACACACCCAAATTTAGGCAACTAAAGTCATATGCCTAATCTAAATGTGTCATTTAACCATCAGTTAACCTTCTTCAAAAGTCAATCACGAGAGTCAGGCATGTCCTTGGTGATGATCACTACTACAGTTCACTGTGTGTAGTTACTATCATAACCAGGGGTCAAGTAAGACAGGAATGACATCCTCTTCATAAAACCCGAATGTAATGTGCTGAATGTTAACAACAGTCTATTAGGAATACAGTTATTATTTATAGTCCCTTGCTCCTGAATAAAATGTAGACTGTGTTTTTTTCATTTACTATTTGCAGTCATGTTGGAAAGTAATCCTGTCAGCCTGTCATCTGAAGGAGGATTCAGGAAAAATACCAGTAGGTAACCTATATATGTGTGTGTTCGTGTGTATGTAGTGAATTTGGCATGTTCAAATGCATGCAATAGCTCTCAGCATGAAATACCTCTGAATCCAGCAGAGAATTGTTCACATCACAGAAAAAAAAAAAAAAAATCTTCCAGGTGAAATCACTGACTTGAAACAAAAGAGATCCTTCTGTCTCAGTAAGGTAAGATTTCAGCCCTGGAGGACTGATACAGTCTGGGACATGAACAAGCGTTGTCTTTCTTTTAAAGCAAAAAGAAAAGCACCAAACCCAAACCTCCCCACATTAGCTTCATTGCTATTTTGTTTGAAGAAATTAATGAGACTTAAAGCAGTAATTGGTATATCAATATTTAGTCCTTTGGCTTTACAGTCATGAAGTGCACTTTAATGTTTCCTTGTTAACTTGTTCATTTCGAGCAGTGCTAATAGGACTAATGACATAACTAATATATAGAAAGTGATGAGGCTACTTTATGCCTTTTACTGTTGTTAAGAATATTACCCTTTTTTTGTATGATGCTGCTACTCACTTCCCAATTAGTAATTACAAGGAGGAATGAATTCCGAGTAATAACTTTCTCACTTAATGAGGAGAGACTGAGGCATTCTTGCCATTTTGAAGAAAAAATATAGAAGTAATTGCATCCTCACTGCAGGGTTTGTGTTCTCCGTGGAACTACTTTTGTCCTATTGGTAGCCTTCGAGACTTTGGTGCTCCACTTCTTGTCAACATAATGAGTTAAATGTCCAATTTGTAAGCTTCACACACCTAAATTTTGTCAATGGTATGTGTCTTACCTCTGCCAGCTTACACGCAATAGCAACATTCTGGATCCTTATCTTTTTAAATTTTACAGCTATATTGTCCAGAGAAGCACTAGGATTGTTTTTGGTTTAGCTTTTCTTTCCAAGCCTGGTGAGGGAACACCAATGTGTGAAGAGAGAACTCTTCCAAGTGAGCCTAAGGGGCTATGTTAGTGGTAATTCAAGTCTTTGATGAGCAGATAATTGCAACTCTGATAATTAGCTTTTGGTTTGTAATTTTCCATTTACATTGTTTATGTTTGTTCCATCAGTTCGCAGCTAAAAATGAAATACTTCTGCTACTGCATTCCTCCTGAACTGCTCACACTAATGGTTTTGAGTGGAGAACATTAGAAGTTGGGTTAAGTCTAAAAGGAGAAGAAACTGCTTCAGGCAGCATCAGAAAATTAAGAACACTGTTTTTAAAAATCACTCCTGTGCACTTCATCATGCTGCTGTTATCTGACTTTAACTAGAATGCTTATATGAATAAGGCTGCTGGATTGTACCCTCAGAACTTAGATAGGGGAACGCAACTCCCGGTCTTTCTATCCTTATATGGCCTTCAATGACCATACAGCTTTTGCAGAATCTCAGCTTTCTAGGCTGCTTCAGTCTGTGCCAGCAGTATGAAGGTTGTGAATTACCCTCATATATCTCAAAAAGGCATTAATTTTGAAGCCCAGCAATGACACTTCAAATGTCAGCCTTGTTCTTTGTGCAGAGAGATCTAACCCGTCTGCTTATTCATTAGTGTGGGCTAGAGGGGTGGGAACAGCTGCAGCCTATCAGGCTAAAAAAGTGCCTTGCTATTAATGGTCTACCCAGCATGCTGCCATTTCTCTGATTCAGCCCCTTGGCCCACCCTCTGGCTGAGCCCTTGCCCAAGAGAAAGGCATCCATGGAGAGAAGTGGAGTGGAAAAAGGCTGTTTCTGCAGCTTTTTCTCTTTTGATTATAGATTGCAGCAATGTGCTGCTTTCCTGAGTTCTTTATTCCCTCAGCTACTTTTGCCTTCACTGTTGCAAAAAGACAAATGAGAATCATGTGGGAGGGGTGTCAGATGACTAAAGGTGGTGATACCTGGGCAAATGGAAGCCCAGGGATACAGACACCAAGCTGACCCCGAGTAGACACTGTATTTCATTTCTACATGTTGCTTAATACCAGTTTAACATCACTCAAAATCCCAGCTGCTGCCATGGCCTAAGAGCACTCCAGGGTAAGTTGGGTGGTGGTAGCTGGAATGCTTTCAGGCTGCAGAAGGAATTGAATCCGTGATTCCTGCTTTTCAGGCTGCTGCTCCCCTATGTTACAAGGCATCACAATGTACTTCTCCCGCCTTTGGGTTTTAAAACAAGAGGGTTAACCTTAATGCTGTTCTTCTAAAGACTTGAACCTTGTGTGATTCTCTGGAGGGAAGGTTGTCACTGCTGCAGTCTCCCTGCAGTCCGGGACAGGACGGAGACTTCAAACATTTCTCTGTCCTTGGCTTTTCTTATTGCCTGGTGGTGAGAGTCTGTTCATGTACTACACAGGGTTTTTGGGGTAAATTCTGAGGTGCTTATGATTACTGAGGCAGTGCCCAAGTGCTTGCTGCAGAGGTGTGGATTCTCTGGGGACTGGGAGGCAGGAGATGCTGTGGGTACCCGTGTCCTTTACTGGACTTAGCTTTATGCCATATCCTCAGGTAGCAGCTGACCCTGCCTGAACACTTGAGCTACCGGCTCTCATCAACAGAAGTGACATAGTAGTTCAAAGGTAAAATATAATTATCTTACTCTCACAACTGTGGCTTGAAAGTAAAGCTTTTAAACTTTTGTTCCAGTGTCCAAGAAGACGTGTTCAAAATGGAAGAAAATCAGTAAGGAGTTCAAGAGCATTTTTTCCTTTAATTTTTGGCATTCGTTTGCACTTTTCTTAGTCTTAGCTTCCTTCTGTTATTTCTGTTCAGCAGCCAAATGTCGCAATAATTGGGTGTGCAAATATGGCAAACTACACACAAATACTCGTCTCCATGTGAATAATGTTTTTTATAGTCATCTGTTTCTCATATGTACACATATAACCAAAAGCTTTCTGTTAACACCAACTGCTTGAAAAATTTATTTTAACCAAAGGCTTGATGTAACTGACAATATCTGTTTAAGATGATCCATAGTTTTCAGAAGTGCAGAAGACAAAAGATCTATAGAAAATCCTTCCTGGGGCCTCCAGGAGAGTTTCCAGCCGAGGCTGATGATGTATTTCAGATGTCACAGCTCCCTCCAGTGGGAAGATGCGGGCAGCGGACTACACTGAGGAGGCTGTTTCTGCAATCACCAACCCAAAGCTTCTACACCTCAAAAAGAAAATATTCAAACCACCTTTTCTTGGTTTTTGTCTGTTTTTCCTGAATACAGTAGCTGACTTTCCCTTCTATTCTCACAATATAATAGTATTCGAGCCAAAGATTTCTATAAAATCTGAAAAAAATTAACCTACCTGGCCCAGGTTTTCATACAGATTCAAACCAGTTCTTTCCTGTTGACTACCATGAAAATATGATTTTTCATGCTGAGTAGGGTGGCATGGCTTATGAAACCACAACACTTGAGATGTACTAGGGTAAGGAAGGTTTCCTATATTAACTTTCTGCAAGTATCATTCTCCAACATAAAAAAACCTGCAACAAATACAACACAAAATACATGTAATTCATTCAAATATATGTGAGTTGGTGTTGGTTTGCTTTTATAACACAGATTACTGGTATTTTTGAACGTCTACAGGAGATGTTGTCTCCTTTTACGGGTTTTCAAATGTGACAGTGGATGAAGCCATGTCCATGTGAATGACAAAGTCTAGCCCAGGCTAAGTAACAGATCCAGAATGGGAGTGGGTTCTTTCTTTCCAATAACCGGAAAACACAGAACAATTACTCTGGGAGAGCTCCAATATTTCTAATTCTGGATGTAATTTTTTGGGTGACTTTAATATCCCAGAAATCTTGGTGGTTTCTGGGGAGATGATGCCATGTGACATATGTATTTATAAATATCTTAATTTTCCCAATACAGTAAACCCCACCACCTATATTAATAATGCTTAGATTGATAATTTAATATTATTAGATTACTAATTTGATATGAGAAGAAAAGTAATTAATGGAGTTTAATGCAGCTCATTACTGTGTCTTTCCAAACAACTTCTACTTACTGACTGTAGTAAATAGTGATTCAAGCTGTAGGTTTAAAAATGGTCTTGCAGCTGATGGATGGTGATGGCAAACCAAGGAATAGACTCAGCATGGTGGTTATAGCTAGGTGGTTGCTCAGCCTATGAGAATCTGTATTAGATACAATGGTATCAGCATCTGCAGACACAGCAGAAGCACTACATAAATCATGTGCATTGTTATGTGTTCTCAAGGTACATAAGATGTTGCCTGGCAACTGCATGTCTCCCAGTTTGGCAAAGTAAGTGTTTTTAATTTTGTCCCTCTTACACTGCATGGCCATAGAATTAAGAACATAGACTCTGCCTGACTGCTTTAAAAATGACATTTATTAAAAAATAAAGCTCCTTTTCCTAATTATCAATCTGCCTTGCCTCAATCAAGCATTCAGTCCTTCTAGTGTTGCTCCTAAGCACACATTACAGTATTGCAGTTCAAGGATAATTATACAGAAGCTGTTTTCTTTTCCTTTAATATTTCAGGATTTATGGGATTCATAAAGCATCCTTCACATAGTCAGGAGATGCTGCACTGTATCTTTTTTCTCTGTCAGTCTGTGCTTACATCTCTGTATCCACAGGAGCCCTTTTGCTCTCCTGCGGCTTGGACCTCTACCTTGTGTAAGGAAAGCCACTAAAATGCAGACTGTCTTGGCACATATTGGTAGTTTACAAGATACTTTGTCTGGATTTAGGTAAGATAAGTACACCTAAAAAACTAGATCCAATATATACTATATTCCCAGGTTTCTGTAAACTGTAACCTCTGTACTGTAGCTTAAAAACACTGACAGTGAAACACAGCCCCTTTAAAAATCACAGCTCTGATGCACACTCTAATCCGTGGTCTTCAATGCACTAGTCTCTGCAAAGAACATAGGTGGAGAAGAAATTGTAGATCTCATTAATCTTTGCTGGCCCATCTTCATCAGGAAAGGTGTCAACAGTTCCCTGAAGCACACCGTCTGGAACACCCTGCAGTGTGGGAGTCACCCCTCTATTCAAGCCTACTTTGATGGAGTGAAGAAGTAACCCTGGGAGATCACCTAAGAGAAGATGGCATTAATAGTACTCCCTCATATCGTACTCAACCCTGTTCATCTTTTTCACTCTATGGCTACATGAGAACAAAGGTCAGATTTTCTCAGGCACTAATGCTTCATAGTCAGAATTTTGAATACTAATTTCATATTACACTTTTTTTTTCCTATGTGTATGGAGTCCTCACCTAATTTTACAAAATGTAAGGAATGCACTAAGCTTACTGTGAATATGAACATACACATTATTAAACTCAGCACTGAAACAGGTTGCCCAGGGAGGTTGTGAAGTCTCCATCCTTGAAGACATTAAAAAGCAATATGGACACAGTCCTGCGAAACCTGCTGTAGGTGGCCCTGCTTGAGCAGGGTGGATGGACCAGATGACCTTCAGGGGTGCCTTCCAACCTCAACCATTCTGTGACTCTGTGAAACATATAGTAAAAGGAATCTAATCAGAGACCCAATTACTATCTTTCTCTCCTTCCTGCCTTTCACTAAACCTTCTCAGCTAACCTGAAAGTACTTACAGGAAAAAAAAAAAAAATCAAATCTTATAACCCAAACCCATGGCAATAGGACACAACCCAGAGTTTGTCAAGTTCAGCCGGTATAGCAGAGCAAAGAGCTAGTTCTTAAATCTAGAGACTTATGGACAGCTGCCAAACAGTTACAGTGAGCTGGGGGACCAGCAGCTGATGCACCCCATCTGAGCAATCAGGACAGAACCATCTAGCACAAGATTTTTTTTTTGTTGAAGAGTTCCTTGCTTTGGTTTGAAATTGTGTTAGACTGAGAGGACTTCACTTCTCTTTTCCTAAAGAGAACTGACGGGTTGTTACAGGGTTATCAGCAGACTTCAGAGGTTGTCTTTTAGATATAGTAGATGGGCCCGGTGTAAGATTTTAGTCCCTACAAATCAAGCACTGCAGTGCCTTATACCAAATGCAGTCTTAGCTGTTCAATACTCTTTTTTAGTGTGTGTGAAGTAACTGTCCAGAAAATTCTGTGTGTTGTATGGGAGCTGCCTTGTACGGGCCAGGAGACACGGGCATGGGAATCTATCCTCAGCTTTTCAGCATTAAAGCAGATGTCTTGGCCATATGGGGGCAGATAGCATCTGATGCCTACAGTTATTCTTTTAAAGAACAGGGCACAGCCCAGTCTTTTCCAACGTGTAATTGCCTACAGGTTAGAGTACTCCATTAGAAAGCATACCTGCCACAGCCAGGGGGATTCACAGCTACATCCCTTACTGCCCAGGAAGGTGTACTGCCCACTAGACTATAGGCAGTGATGTCCAGGGGAGTAGTCTCTGTTCTACCCATTAAACTGTGTGGCTGTTCAGATGTGATAATAGGATTCACTGAAGAACAAAACAGGCAGGACCACTTGAGAAAGAAAATAAGATCAAGTCTCACTCTTCAGTCTGGTGAGGAATTGAGGTGTGGGAGTCAGATCTGCTATATATAGACGTAGAGTAATGTGAAGAAGAAGTAGAGAAGAGATTCTCTGATTAAAAACATCTGCAGTGCTGAGGGCTTGAAGGACATTCAAGGTTTAACCTTGAAAATAAGTGTCCAGTTTTGTACTTGCAACCTTTCTGCAGCAACTAAAAGGAAATTTGAAGATACATCTGAGTTTTCTGTTATTTTGTAGAAGTAAAAGCACGGACTCTTATCATCTAGGCCTGACAGAACTGCTCAGCTGATGAAAATAGGTCATGGAGAGAATCTGCACTAATTAGGAAAAGTTGGCCAAGACAATCATTGCAAGTTAAAAGTGTGTGCCAGATCCATTTTACTTGCATGGTTGATCTGGAGGTGATGTAATGAACAAGTTTTGTACCAAAGGTGGACGTACTGAACAGTATGACTCAGTTCTGGGATCTGGAGGGAACAAGTCAAATCAGATTTACTTTGCAGAGCTGCAGCTTTTGGCGACACCTCAAGAATACCAGCACCTGCAGCTGCACCTTCTCAAAATGCCACACAACGTGTTAACATTTATCCATTCAGTTAATATTTTCCTTTTCTTCTCAGGTCCATTTTTCTGTTTGATGGATTTAAGCTGCTACTTCCTTTGGCTGAATTCAATGGAGGACTTCAGTGCTGGTGAGCCAGATGATGTACTGGCCATTAGGCATTTGGTATGCAAAGCAGAGTCCCAAGGGGGTTGGACTCGATCTCTAGAGGTCCCTTCCAACCCCTAACATTCTATGATTCTATGAAGGCTTGTGTCAGGCATCTCCCAAGTTAAAGTCTGATATGAAGCTATGCAGTGCATAGGGAGAAAGTATTAAATCAGGATGGAGAGCTATATAACCGTTGTGTAAGCCAACGTAGTAGACAAGGGAAATGGGTTGCCCAAATACCTCTGTGCATTCAATATGAAGCTGTGCTGCAGGCTTCTGGACTTCGTTTTGGGGCCCCGACATTCAACACTAAGCCCTGCAGTCCTTAAGGTGGAGCTTGTTCTATATAATGCAGACATTAAAACTTTTGTTTCCTTTTCTTCTTTCTCTAGCTAAGTAGCCTCTGTTTTCTGGTTCTGTTTAATTACAGGTCCAGAACAGTCATTTTGCTGCTCAGAGGAGTCTGAGCCTCTTCATGCCCAAAAGCAGGCATGGAGGACATGGCTAGGTCAAGCAGACACATATGTACACGGCAAGGTTAGGTATCTGGCCAACAGTTTAGTCCTCTTCTAGGAGAGGACTGTCCTCAAAATGGTATTTAGAACTAGACCATGTCTTTTGCCAGGTTTTCATTACTTTGCTAATGAAACACAGGAGCGATTCTTCTATCTCGAGTGTTAAGCAAGTAGTTTACTTACCTTCTGCTAGAACAATGCCCTGCAAAAGTCACCACACAAAGCAGGTACCAACATGGAACGAAAACTTGAATTGGTCTTTATGTGTATGTTCCAAAGCTGCTGAAATCATTTGGCATCATTTTACTGACTTAAAGAAGCTGCAGGATTCTGTATCTTGATATCTGGATGATAGGAGAAGCTGCATTTCTTTTATTAACTTCCAGCATTATTTCATTACATGAATCATCCTAGTATGCAAAGCTATCATGAAAATTTACAAGCCTAGACAAACAGTTATACTTGTCCTATGTTTACTGTGACGAAAAAAACTAACAATACCTTACTCACACATCAAAAAAAATGTTTGCCTCAGGCAAACAGAATTTCAACCAGCTCATGTTCCATTAGCTCTTCAAAAAAGCCAGAGAGAATGAAAAAAACACTCTGTCACTTTTCTTCTTAGCAGTTCCTGTGTTGGCTTGAGATGAGTCAACCCAGAGACTCTCTGAAAGAGTGGCTACAACTTACCATGAACTGGGAAGAATGGGCAAATACTTTGACTTGACATTCCTTTCTAGAAAGGAATACAATAAGTCTGTATCAAATGTTTAGCAAGCATTTTTTTCTGAGATGGTTCTCTCACTGCCAGAAATCTCAGTAACCTTCTTTTAGTAAGTCAACTGAAATTTTAATGTGAGTGTCGAATAACTATTCTGAAAATGAACATTTCAAAGTTCATACATTGCACAGCTCAAACTGTGGATGCTTTTTGCGGTTGACTTTGCCAAAGGAATATGAAGCTAATGCCTCTTACAGAAAGCAGGCTCAAAGGTGAAGGGAAAATTATGCTTCTGATGAGAACAGATCTCTACAGTATTGTCTTTGCAGGGAAAAAACATATTTTCCCCCTTCAGCTATGCTGCTAGTAGCTTATTCACTAAGTTATTAAGCCAGACACTAAATAGTAATTACAACATCCCAGATGAGCCTTATTGTCAGAATAGAACATGAAGACACCCAAGGGAGGTGGCTTTGCTGGATCAGGGCTCTTGTTCTGTTCAGCCTCAATTCAGTTACCTGAGACCTCATATCATTCTCAGTTGCTGTGTTCTGCCACAACACTACAATTTTCATGTTGCTTTTCAGAATTGTTCAGATGTTTTAAAAGTCCAACTCTTATATGACAGCCAAAAAGTATCTTTTCTTTCACCTTATATCAGACTAAGAAGTAAGCCTTTTTAATTCTCGCTTTTCACGATGGATTCCTGGTGGATGGGATGAGACCAAATGAGAAGTGTGACACAGGCTTCTGTCTTCCCAGCACCACACTTCTTTGCTGGAGATAAAGGTGTGTAGCTCCCACAGTCACCAGGTAGCTCTAATCGATCTCCCTTCTTTTCCCGACTCTTGAGGAGCAGAGCCCTTGAATGGGATTTCCACCACTCTTGGCACTGGCACTCTGCCCCATAGACAGAGAGAGTTCAGTCTCCACTTTCTTGCACCTCTAGGGATTTTGCAGCTGTCTGATTCCCCTTAAACCTTCCTGTCACACTGCGTCCCCGACAAATTACGCTGTCACCAAGCCAGAGTCAATCTCTCTATCTGTCTGGATTCCTGCCTGTAGCCTGACCTGTCACTCAAGACATGCTATATCCACAGACCCCTGCTCCTCCAAAGGCTGGGAGCCTGGGGGCAGCAGTGGTGGTGGCCCTGTGACCATCAGCCAGGGACAAGGCTCCTGCATGTTTGAGAGATGGAAGAGTGAAGGGCTGGATGATAAACAGGTGAATTCCAGCCGGGGGCATCAGGAGCTCCCACTGCCTGAGCAGCCAGGGCAAGGATGGGAATGCTGGTGGTGGGAGCAGGCATGTCATAGAGGCCCGGGGCAAAATACTTCTCTGTCTGCAATTTCTCAGTGCCATGACAAGTGGCTCAGAAGATGAAAATTGGAAGCCTTTTATTGATGAAAGTAATAAGAAAAAGTTAAAAATACCAGAACCTGTAATTTTGTTCTACTTTTTAGCCCCCATAAACAGGAAACTAGAGGTGACTTCAGGAAGAAATCGAAGAATGAGTAAATTGGTTGTACAGCTTGGGCACTCAGACCAGACCCAGGTGGGTGAGGCATCAAATGGGAGGCAGTCACATTTCAAAAAATCTGTCTTGCATAATATATGACTAGAAAAAGAAATGTGTTTCAGCATGATTTCTAACTTTAATGAAGAAGACAACACATATGCTTTAAAGAAGGAAATCCTCAAGGTATAAAAATAATAATAAAAAATATATCTTTTTACTTATAGTTCTATGATAAAGTTGTTAAGGATTATTGTATGCCATATTTAGTTCACTGTACCCTGTAATTTTCTCAGGATGAAGGGCTATTTAAAGTTGTCTGATGATAAAAAGATGAAATAGAGGCAGAATAAGGTCTTGCAGTAAAATCTAGAGAAAGAATCAGCCATGACTCTTTCTGAGTGGTTGATATTCCATGGTTTATGTACAGAAACACAGCAAAGTCTCCAATGTGTGCTTACATAAACCCACTGAAAGTCTGCATGCACAAGTGACTGTGTTCAAAAGGATCCTTTGCAAGTTAAGCTTTAGCACACAAAGGGGGCAGAAGAGAGACCATAATTAATGACATCTACATAATTGTCCTCACAGTACCACATAAGAAGAATACACTGCTGTGCCTTAACTAAAAGTTCATTACGATATTGGTGTAGATTTTTTAAACTGAGGACACAGTGGTGTATGTGCTTTATACCAGTGTTTTTTTCATATTTTAATAACTTCCATCAATAGTGGTAGAAATTGAAGAAAAAAAAAGCCTTTGAAGAGAGGCTCCAGAGTTAGATGGAGAACAGTTCCTCTTAGTCCCAAAAGCAGGGTTCACTTTTCTTCTGTGCTGCCCTTCCCGCTATTTTTCTTTTTGATGAATATTTGCATCTCCACAGGCACACAACTGCCATTCACACTCTCCAGGTATGTGATAAACCAAGGTCACTAGGTCTGGAAAGTCAGTTCAATCCCTCTTCTGACCCTTCCTGATCTATATCTGTCCCACCACACACATTCCCTGTCCTCTTCACTCACTGGGTGTTACAAAGGACCACTAGCCCCTGGGACGGGAGGAAGCAGGTTCCTCTTTCTAGGGGCAAATGATGTCTCCTGCTATTTGCACTATGTTGCCTCTATCACTGCAGCAGCCACCATTCCTGCTTCAATGGTGCAGGAATCCTGAGCAGGGCAGTGTGTCTGCATTGCTTTACCGGCCTGGCCAGTCTGGCAGACAGAGGCTAAGCTGGCTCTGCCAGGTACAAACTTGCAGAACCAGCTGCATCCATCCTGCCAGAGGGGTGCACTGTGGACCAGTGCACTCTCTGCGGGACTACCTGAATTGCATGGAGGGTAGCAGTGGTTGGCTTTCTCTGGACCAGGGCACAGAGTGAGGCAAAGTGTGGTAGGGAGCAGAGAGCTTTGGTTGACTTCAAGCTGATGCTTTGAGCTAAGATGACAATGCAGATGTACCCAAAGCATCCTCCAAGTATTTGGCTACAAATTACAAGCCTTGGGGCACAGAGACACAGGCCTTGCTGGTCACAGGGCAGGGCAGGGCTGGTCACAGGGCAGGGCAGGGCAGGGAGCACACAGCCAGCTGCATTTGTCGAAAAATGGTGGCACTAACCAGATGACTAAAGCAAACTCCACATCTGAGTAACAGTTTAGAGGAAGCAACAAACCTTTGAATTTAAGGAGCAACACAGGTCTTTTATATCTGCAGTACTCATACAGGCCTTACCACAGCACTCCTAAGCATCTGAAACTTTCTGTGTGGTGGTCCTTGCTGAGACCTGGCAAAAAGAGACAGGTTCTGCAATGCTCCATTTAGGAACAGTGATCAGAGACAGAAGTCATGCCTTCAGTTTGAGTTAGTGCTTTGGCCTCAGGAGGACACTGAGTGATGACTGTGTGCTTTCTGTCTGGACAAAGGACCTGTCAGCTGGGCTGTAATTTCTTTGCCATACTAAAAGCTGAGCTGGTCAATTAATTTACTGCCCTGTCCTGTACCTGGCACAGCTGGGGCTGGGTGCATTCACACTGCACAAGGATATCCTGGGGCCCTGCTAGTGTTTGGCTTTCCCTTCATGAAGAGCTTGGAGAAAGGCTGTATCAGAGTCACGGTTTACGCTCGCATGTAAATAATGCCTTTGTCTCTACGCACGCAGACTAACCCACACTTTAGTTTCAAAATACACCGTAACATGTCTTGTGTCTTCAAGGAGCCATTTCTAGCATGCTTTATGGAATCTGAGCTCCTGGCAAGAAAGTTAAGCTATTGCTTGTGATGAGCTGCCTGCACTGGGCCATTCAGGTGTGAAATAAAGTGATGAGCAGAAGCATTAGCCATGCAGCGGTCACCTAGAAGTCAGGGTTGGAAGCCAGGATTTGGTAAACAATCTAGTCTACCAGTTGTCCTTTCCCAACTTCTAAATGTTGCAAACTCCCACCCTTGTTTCCAGCGGTTTTCCAGAGCTCTGCCGATTCAGCTGACATGTATTGCCTCCTACTATCTTCTGATTTCTAGTATTCAAAAGGGATCACAAACTTGCAAAGGTTATCCTCTTTCAAGATCTTTCCATGGATGGACTTGTAAATTCTTTGATTAAACATTTTTTTGATTAAACATCAAACATGGCAGCTCAGCATTCATTTTCATTATACAAGAATGAAAATTCATTGAGGAAGAAAAGGAACAACAAAGAGGCTTCCTTCCCCTCTAGATCACCCAGAGCAGCTTGCTCTCCAATGGTCTCATCTTGTCCATGATCTTGTAGAAGGCAATATAATAATAATCTAACAGATGTAAGATGAACAGGAGGGAAGGATACATTTTACACCATCTTCAGAACTAATTGTCTGGAACACTTAGGAAAGCTGGCCCAGAGTTCAAGATCTGGAGGCTTTTTTCCTTTCTTCTTGGTGGGGCTTGTTTTGATCACCTAGTCTGAGCAAAGAACTGCTTATGTTAATTAGGAACAAAATGTCATCTCACTAGAAAACCACTCGCCATGTGGAAAGTTGTGCTGTGAAACAACATCTATAGTGTGAATGCAAATTTAGCTGTTTTGAAAATAGAAACTGAGAGAGAGCTGGCACAGTTGAACAGCTACAGCACGCCAGCCCAGGCTTAGATTAGCAGTCTTGCCATCCTCTGTAGGTCTAGGTTATGGAAAGCCCGTGGCAGAACTGCAAACTGCTGTCGTATTTCCCATTTTCTGGGCTGGGGCTCTCTCCACCATCCCAGTGTTCCTCACAGTGACAAACAGCTACTGGACTCTTCCCTGTGTTCAATTTGACTCTGTGCTTGTGAAATGAAAATGTCTCCATAGCTAAAAGGCTTTAACTTCTGCAAACACTGATTAAAGTTGGAGCTTTGGCCTCCATTTCAGTGGGGGCACATTTGGGCCCTCAAGCACTGATCTGTGAGGGAGTCAACAGGATGATCTAAGAGCAACGTGACGGGTCCTTGATATGCCCAGGGCTGGAGGCCAAAGGCTTTTAGGCACTGAAGTGTGTCACTGTTAGATTATACATATCCTGTCATAATTTATAGTGGGCTTTGAGCAGTAATCTCTAAAGAATACACAACACATGTAATATTTCTAACATGCAGAAATCTAGTGGATTTCTCAGTTTAAATCAAATACATATAATATTTAAGAAAATAACCCCATACAGCTGAAAAACAGTAATGATAAGTAACGACTGACATTTCAGCCAGCCTTTTTCTCTATGGAGATGTAACAGCAATGTACTGTGGTGGTTCCTCAGCAGCCAAGAGTGACATGCTCTCTTTTCTGTAAGCAGCACTGCAGGGCCAGAGATGCTAAGGAAAGCATCCCTTTCCTCCAGCTGCCTCTGCACCGTCTGCTGTCATCCATTAAGACCACCCTCAGGAGGGCTTGCCTTTCATCTCTGCACCTAATATAACAAGCCTTTCTTGGGGGAATAGGGTATGTTTTGCTGGTGGGAAGAAAATGTTTAATCTGAATGCTAAGCGGCAGGTTTGGTGCATGCAGCTAAAACTGAGCTTATTAGCTGAATGAGAACAGAAACTGCCAGCAGCTCAGAGGCCTGCAGTAACCAGTCAGAAAACAAGATTTTAAGAACATAAAAATCAATGCATTGTTAACTACCACTAAGATACAAGAAAATCTTCTGAACAGTGTCTCTACCAGAAAAGACTGATCCTTTTTCTTGCACTTCAGTGTGTCTTACTTTCCTGCCACAAATGTCACTTGAGACCCTGCTGAGAATGAATTCAGTCTGAATGCACTGCAGTGCTAGCTTAAAGCTCACTTCCTTTATACTGTTACCAACATACTCCTGGTTATTTCAAACTGGCTCCACCTGGGGATTTTAGAGAAAACTTTGCTTTATTTTTTTTCCTGTGACTGGATTAAAATAAAAATGGCTCAGGAAGTACAGTTGATGAGAAATATAGAAAATGGTGCTTTAGATTAGTAAAGGCAGTATTTTTCAAGGCATTGAACCGACTAGTGTAATAGTACCTTCTCAAAGAATGGTTCAAAATTTACAGACAAATAAAAGACCATTCAGAGTTTTGACTAGCTGATGTGGTTGATTGACAGGCACAGGATCCTGTTTTGCCAGAGGAATAAACCCACCTACTTTACTAACCTTTCAAGCTCCTTTTGAACTCATCTGTAACAGTAAAGCTCACAGGTTGTTGATTTAAAGATATTCTATAAAATATATTTATATTTT
>JAAGNO010000787.1:49762-53821 GCA_033439905.1 Ceryle rudis | reverse complement strand
AAAGCTGGGGTGAAGGAACCAGAATGAATTCTCAAAATAAAGATTCTTTTCTTTCGTAGGAGTAAAAAAAAAAAAAAAAAAAAAAAAAAAAAAAAAAGCTGGGTAGTTCAGAACCAGTGAAATAAAAAGAGCATGTGCCTGTCTTTGTGTGTGTGAGTGTCATTTGGATGCGTGATTTTGAAAATATGGGAAAAGGGAGAAGCAGCTTTTCTGTAGGTATGTTTCCATTCTCACTTTTAAAACATTTTTTTTAAGTTTGTCTGTTTGTTTTCTCAATGAGTTAATGGAGAACTGCTTTTATGCTTAAAACTGTAAAAATTAAACAGTCGTCGGACTGCTGACACCATCTAATTATGAGATGCAGTCAATTAATTTTTGTCACTGTAAGATTTCTTTTCATTTTAAAACCTGCACAAATGTAATTCCTTCTACTTTGTCTACCTAAAGAGTTGCCTCCCGATCAGGGAATGCAGACTGTACTAATGCAGTTAAGCTCAAATGGTTTGTTTGCTAAACAATTGGGATCTGATTCTGCAGAGTGCCAGTACCTGCTCTGAACTCATGAAAGTCTTCAGTGTCTGGTCCTCTCATCTGCTGAGGCCACTCAGCACCTCTGGAGTTCAAATTGTTCGTTTGTAAATACTGAGGCTTTTCATTACAATGTCAGGTATTGCGTTAATGGAAGGAAAGCTGTCGCCCATAAGGTAAAATATTACAAAAATCCTATTTTATAGAAACATGTTCTAACATGATAGAAAAATTGCATGTGTACGGGCCTCAGAAATAACAGGTCATAATAGCTTTTAAAATTGAATCATTTTCAGTGCTGAATTAAGCAGTATACACTAGCTACATTTATAGTTAAATATTTTAAATGGTGACAGAAAAAGTGGAAGAATTAAATAGTTGCAGATTGAAATATGAGAAGTTGTTAAGGCTTAAATTTGTGCCTTGCTTCAAATTCAAGTGTATTCTGTTTAACAATTGAACACTTCAGTATTACAGTCTGAGGAAATACAGGTTTCAGTGTCTTCATTAAGTTCTTAGCAGGCTTATGCGTATATATATACACACACACACACACTATTACCTATATATGTATACTGTGTATATATACTCTTTTCCTATATAATTATGTATGTACGCAAATATCTACCTATATTTAAATTTAATGTTGAACAGCGTGCCATCACCTTTATTCAGGTATTCAGATTAGAACAGCATTTTATAATCTTTATTGAGAGTGTATTTAATTGGTGAAAATGTTTAGAAAACTAATTTAAGTGAAACACTTCAAAACACAAATATACCAACAGAATAATGTGCCACTTACACGTTTCTCCAAACAGCAGTCCTAGGCATTTGTAGCCAATTTGTCCTTACAGTCACAGATTCCAGTAGATAGCATTTGCAAAGACCACAGAGAATAACAACTGAAGATGAAAATATCCAGTTGAGTACTAATAACAGACAGGTTCTGAGGGGACAGGCTTAGAAGTGACAATCTTTTCTTCAAAACTGTGATTAGATCTTAAATAAGCAGACAGGCAAAGTAAAACCATGGGTACAGTTAATAGGACTCAAGAGGCATTTTATGGTAGGGTCTGCACCATAGGATTTAAATACAACTTGAGTTAGGCATATAAATCCTTCTATAAAATATGTTGATGTGAAACATAAACACTAGTAAACATGCAGTAGGATGTCCTTTGTATAATGGGCATAGCTTAATGTACTTCTGCTTTCCTTTCTATTTTTTTTGTTGTTGTTTAATTTTTTTTTTTTTTAATTTATTTTTGACCAGATGCCTTTTGAAATTTGATTTAAGACAAAAGTGATGGCTGGTTTTATTACTGTCACTACAGTAACTCTCTAAAATGTTATTTTTAATATGTGACTAGCCTAACAAACTTCGACAAGTAAAAAACAGAGCAAACTCCATTGTACTTGCAGTTCTTAATCTTAAGATTTTTTTATTCTTTAAATATTTGTAAGATACAAGGTACTGATGACATGATGGTTTTAGCTTCTCTGAGTAATTTTATTGGGGGCCTTCAGATAAACAAATTAAGTGTGTTGTAGCTAAAGGAAGCAAGTAAGTGATTGCTGGTTTTAATACAATTCCTTCACCTAGGCAGCTACATAAAGTAGTGCTAATGCTTAAAATAGCTGTATCAGTTGAGTAAAATCACAAAATAAGTTTTCACTGTGATATGAATATATACTGGGTAAAGCTAAGCATGAGAAATTTTAAGACTATATACAAAGAGAAGCTGGGCTAAGTTAAAAATTTCAAATTATATACAATTTTCATCTTGTTCAGGCATTTTGACCAGAGATTGGTGGATTTACAGAAAGTAAATAAGCTAAAGTAATAGACTTTATTAAGTTCTTAAAAGCAATTATATGGAGTTTGGACAGTCCTGTTACTGGCTTGATGAACTATGTTGTTGTGATCTTTATATAGAAATGAGAAGTTTGACTTAAATCAGGGAGTTATTCCTCATCCATGTATCAAGAGAGAGTGACAGTATTCTGTAATAGATTGTAATATATACTTGGTGATAAATGGATTGGGTGCTGTCACAAGTCATCAGGTCGGCTTTGAAGATGTATGACTAGAACGTAAGCAACTTTTTATCTTACTGTCGATATTTATCAATTTATAAATATTGCTAAAGTGAATGTAGATTTTTATTATTAAAATATGATGCAAACTGTAATCTGCACAGGCTTGTTTCTTTTGCTTTTGTTGGCTTACGATGAGACATCCTCTTGTATATGCACATTCATACACTTCTAAGATTTTTACTTTTTTTTTTTTTTTCCTTGTCTGTAAAAATCAGTGTTTGATACTAGAATGTATAATACATGGAAAAAGCATATCCTTGATTAAATACATTGACAGATTATTCTGCATTAGATGTAGAATTTTATTTTGATATTAAGTTTGTAGAATTAATTGTTTGTGTCACTAAGGTCAAAATAGTTGCTAAAAAAACATGATTGCTTTACAGGGTAGATTTGAGCTTGCATTTTGAGTATTCATTAAGTCAGTTCTACCAAGATAATCTTTTTAAATGTTTTATGGGAATTTATTGGTAAGAAGCTGTTTCAGTTGACTATGTTTAAAATTATTTTTCCAAAGCAGTTTTATTTTTTTAGCATATCACTTATCACTATCATTTCATTGATATAAAATATAAATAATATTTACAAAAGCAAAAACCATGATGTTAGCATTCAGGTTATCCTGGTGATGTAGAAATAGAAGTTTTGCTCTCTTACATGTTTTGTCCTTGTGATTATTTAAAAGAGGAAAATGACAGTTGGTGAGGGGTTTTTTGTGTGGTTTTTGTTTGTTTGTTTAGTTTTGGTTTTTTAATTTATTATGTGAAGTCTTAAATTGGCTGTTAACAAAGCTTATGTTTCTCTATGTCAGAGAGTACTTCTGTTTACTAAACTACTGGAAACTTGCATTTTGACTTCTTGAAAGAGCAAAATAATTTTCTTATACTGTACAGGTACTTCCTAATAAAAGGTGACAAAAATCCAGAACTAATGCAGCTGTGGCAAAAGATGATGCTATAAAGAGAACAGTGATGATATGTAACTTAAGTGTAAAACTTCTTACTCAATCTGATTGCACTGATTGTTACTTAAATTGATCACTTGTCATATTAGCAAAAGGTGATTATTTCCAGTGACTTAAAACTGAAGTTGCAATTCTGGAAAAAGATGCAGAAGTGTTACAGACTTCCATATCACAAGCTCAGAAGAGGCAAAATTCGGTTAGGTGCATTCATATGGCTTTCAGAGCAGGTATTACCAAATTAGCAGATGTTGAACTAGTAAGGGGACGTACATTTTCCAAAAGCAGGCACACACATGGTCTAATCTTTAATTTATTAGGGAATTGGAAATATCCTAAAATACCAGAAAGTAATTTTGGAGAAGTCCTGATATGCCCCTAGAACTGTTTTTGATTATTAGTCTTTATTTTTTTGACTCCTGCTGTGTGCTTCTGCAAACATAGTTGTGTTTTTTTTTTTTCTTTCC
>JAAGNO010000787.1:24762-44762 GCA_033439905.1 Ceryle rudis | reverse complement strand
ACAGCAGTCAAACTGATGGCTATTTGGTATGAAAGGTATTTCCAGCTTGTTTCATTTATTTATTTCCATAAATAATTGTTTCTAGCTGCATAATGAGTGCAATTGGTATGATTTGGGTTTTTTTTGTCTTGCTTTAGGGATCTCAGAACAGAAAAAGGGAGAACTTGTCTATATCTAAATGTCTGAAGAGGGCCCTTCTAAGTACGTAACTAATTTTAGGAAGTACGCTAGGTCACTGATTCTGCATAGTGGACATCAAACTAATCTACAAAGGAACAGTCAGTTGTATTGAAAATTTAAAATATCATGCAGTATGCCAGGAACAAACGCCCTCTACATCCTCTCCAACACAACTACGCAAATATTTTAAGCTACCAGAAGACAATCTGAATATCCTTTTGAAGCTAAGTGTGATTTGTAGGAATTAGATTGGGCAGCTTCTCTTCGAAAGAGTGGATTTTACATCTCGTGAGCGTGAATATTAGGCTCAAAATTACTTTGTAGTCACTTTGCATTACTTTATATAGAGCCTTTGCAGCCGTTGGGCTATTTAAGCCTGAATAGAACATTTATTATTATATTCCATGGTATGAAGTTTTTATATATTGTTACTTATAATTCAAGCTTTATGTTGGATTTAGAGATTAATTAGCAAAACTAATACGGCCTGTGTTTCAGGGATTGTAGTAGTAAAGCATAGCCCAGAGTAGCCTGCTTCCAGTAAGAGGCCATAGGTGCTTCCAGCACTGACACTAAATTACTATCTGTTTTATTAATTTGATGATCTATTTTAAATCTGTAAACTGATGATCTCTTTTTGTTCCCAGTGAATTCTTCCACCTGCTGGCTTTGGCTCTTCTTCCATGGGGTCTCTTTTCTCATTCTTTCCGCTGGCTTTGTATCTGTCATTGTTGGCTTAGTTTCTTTATCTGCCTTCCTCATTGTGCTCCCTTCACCTTTACCCTTTCTCGTCTGTCTCTCTTGGCCACACAAACTTCTGTTTCTGTGTATTTTCTCTATCAATATTGTTGCCTGTGTATACCAATCTTTTAGTCTCTTTTATTTAGCAAAGTACGTCTCTGGTGTTTACATAGGAGATATTTTGAAAAATTCGATGTTTTGATGCTAGAATAGTATGTAATTGTGCTCTAAGTACTTGGAAATGGAGTCTTAAGAGACAAAATTATCATAAGGTACCATCCCAGTGAAGTTGCTACCAACTTAATTCCAAGGATGCATCCAGCTAAGTCGTAGGCAGCAAAAACCTGACTTTTGTAAAGACCAAATGTTACCACTGGGGTCTCTACTATTAAACTATGCCTGAGAAATAGGGGGCTGGAAAAAATAATTAATTGCAACCCAAATCCAAGTTCCCCAGCAGCATGTCATCTCCCATATAAATGGGTGTGTGTCTGCGCAAAAAGAGAGCCTGAATAAGGTTGTGATGGCAATATTATATATCATTTTCAGCAAGAGCTTCAACATGGAAACACTGGAAATAGATTGAGCTGAGGAATAAATTCACTTTAAGCCTTAAGATTTAGGTCGTGATGTAAAACTTGTCTTCTCCCTTGGGTTGCCTGGAAGGGGTACAGTCTTAGTCAAATGAAGCAAAGAAGTAACTTCTTTGCAGAGCTGGTTTATCTGAGCTAACTTTAAACTAGCTTGTGTGTGTGCTGTTAGTGTTGTATCTGTGGCATTGTAGAGCACAGTAAAATCTCAGCTTGCCTGATATTTACCCAGATTCTTTTGACTTTTGTAGTTTGCCTTGAGCCATGTCTGTCACAGCTGGCAGTACCCACTAACCTAGTTAAAACTTAGCTCATGTATGTCTGTCTGCTTGTGCTGCAGTCAGGACTATGAGTGTGATGTAGATGTGTCCTCTGTCTAGGAAGGTTATAGTTACTGAATTCTTCTGTGTTATATTCGGTGTGCTGTTCCCTGTATTATGCACTTGATCATAATTGTTCAAATTTTTCATAGTCTTTAGGATGATACTGTAGTATACAGCGTTTATATTGCAACATATATATGTGGCGTCTATACGTATGGGTAGGACATAAGTACATGTAACTTCAGAATGTGCTATTTTTATAAATCAAAACCAAAATGTTTAACACAATTTATGTTTGTCGAGATATACAGAGCGTTTCCAGGAGGATCCATATGTTCTTGTTTCTTGTTTTCTTTAGGGTCTGTGATCCTTTTATATGCTTACATTCTTTAGGTTCTCTCCAAACTGTAAGAATCTAACTGTGCTTCAAACTGTACTGCCAATTTTCATATTTAAAAGCATTCACAGTGTAATTTGTCATCTCAGAGTACTTTCTTTGAAATTCTTCTATCAGAATGAATAGAGGAAGGAAAGATTGCTGTTCCCTGTATGTCATATCTCCAGGTACCCTATAAATAATAAACTAAGTGTTTTGTTTTATTAATTCTTTTAACTGTGTCCTAAAATACAGAAAATTACAGCAAAGCTCTCCAGTAAGTAAGAGGGCTGTCCTTTCAAAAATTATTCTTCCAGGTGCAGCATCAAGTCTATCCTTTAGAGCACTCCAAACCTGCATATCTTCCTATATTTTTGTACTGCAGACTTCCTAGAAACCTCAGAAACTGTGGTGGTGGTGGGTTTTTTTGTTTGTTTTGTGGTTTGTTTGTTGGTTTGTGGGTTTTTTTTGCTTGTTACAGGTGATTTTATGGTTTCAGCTGTCTTCTTCATTCTTCTGTAGAATGTTCTGTGGAATCAGAAACAGTTCATCTTATGCTGGTCAAAGCCTCAAAGAGGCTTTGCTATCAGTTTCCTTGGAAGAAATGGCAAAGAACAGCCTATCTTCTCTTTCTCTTAAATCGTAAGAAACAAGCCATAAGGAACCATCCAGTTCCAGGCTTTGATTTGGCTTCACCAGTAAATAAAGTTAACAGTAGAATCTATATAGATAATACTAATGTGAGCAAAGTTCTTGTGTTTGCAGATCTGAGATACAAGATATACGGAACCTGTTTGTGGAAATGGTCCTGATTCCAAATGGGATTGTTTCTAATGATCCTTTATCGTAGTTAGCCCTGATTTAGGGGAGTAATGGTAAAAAAAAAAAAAAAAAAAAAAATTAAAAAATCCCAAAAAGTAAAGTGGATATAATTTCAAAAATGTGCCAGGACTTGTACGAAACACTGCCTTGTACAAGATGTTACCTATCTTACTGATATAGTGAATTTAGGAAGGAGTAGAAATCCCAGTATGCTTGAGGTGTTACTCAAAATGGTGAAGAGGAACACAGTTTAAATGCAATTATCTAATGTACTCCAGAGATCTTATATGTGAGTGTGTGTATTTGTTCTAAATCAGAACATCTCCCAGATCCTTCTTGATAGGAAGGACCTAACAAATTAGGAAACAGAAATCCTTTGGAAGTAGGTATTTTGTACATAATGGGGTTTTTTCTACATACTGAAGGTAAATTTTTATTTTGTGTCTTATTTGAGCTCTGTGTTACAGATTACATGAAGTCATTGCATGAGAAAGTATGAACAATGCTCTTAGATCTTAAAAATTGCATCATTCACTTTTTTTGAGTCCAATTATGGAATAACATCGTACAAAATGAAAGTAATCTCTAAGATTAGAGTTGGGTAGCTAATGTCAGGTAGCACTAAATATTATAACTCATTTGTGACTGTGCCATACCGCAGAAACAGTAGGAGATGCAAAGCAATAGAAATGAGAAAAACAGAAATTTAACACAATAAATTTACATTGAAAGTGCTTTAGGGAGCAAGCCTACTTAATTGAAGAGGACATAAGCACATGTTTATCTGCTGTGTTAAATAGAGAATGTGTAACACATTCCTAAAACTAAGCATATACTTAAAGAGCTTAACTGACGCAAAGGTAATAACTTAACAGGAGTCATGGAATAAAAGCCTGTGTATTTCTGAAATATATAATTTAAGGATCCTGTTTTGCAGCCATAAAAAGTATGAGCTTATAGTTAACACAAATATTATATTTAACATGTCACATTGTTACTTCAGCTTTCCAAGTGGTAACTTTTTTCATTTTTCTTCCCTCATCCTTTCATCCTTAACTATACAAATAATTTATTTAAGGGCTACAAGACAGCAGTAAACAAATAAACTCATTGGTAAAATTTACTGCAAAGTATTGCACTATGTACATTTTTCCCTGTTACAACACAGCAGAATGAGTTAAAACATCACCACTCAATGTAGTGTTGTTCTTTAAAGATCTAACATTCAACTTATTTTATGCTTTAGATATCCAAACTTCAAGATGAGTTGGGTCCAAAGTAGTACTGGCGGGGGGGGGGAGATACTTTTAAAATTTCAATTTATTTCTATTGGAATGTATTTATTTTTCAAAATAGCCCACTTTAAGTTACACATTTAAAATAGGAAATACTTCTATAGGTCTAAAACTGCTGCAGCCTGTTAATAAGAATTTAAATACATAAGACAGACCTGTTGCATCAGTGAATTCTCTTCAAACTTCAATGAAACAAAGGTTTCTGCTTTTTTAATTGCTGTCAGAATCAAAGGAAGACATGCTAAATTTCTGAGTCTAGTCATTCTTTGTAAAAATGTTACCATGTCAGCCATTTAAGTGTCTGTCATTAAAATGCTTTTAATTAGAGTGAATGCTAGTACTTACCTGTTTTTTATTGCAGAAATATGTTTCTGCTGCACAGGAACATGTTTCTGTTGTCCCTCAATGGACGTGCTCATTCAAGGCTGAAAAATCTGGTGGTAACTAATAGGGCAATCTAACTTGTTTTCCTTTTCCAGATTATTTCCCTGGCAGTCAAGTACCTAACTCATTTTAGAAACTGTAGGAGGATGTTTCTTTATGTGTCTATGTATCCTTAGCCACTTTTGAAAATATGCCTCTGGTTACCAGAAACTGTTGGCCAATTGACTCAGTTTCAAAATACCTGTTTGATCTAATTCTAATTTACATTACATTCCAGTGTAGCAAGATAAAAATTAGTACAAGATGATTTTCTAAATAAGAAATATATTTCTAAATAAGAAATATATCCAACTTAATTAAATGTAAAAAAAAAAAAAAAAGACATTTAACTGTGCATTTCATAATAGCAAAAAGGAACACCTATTTTAATATAAGAGTTCATGTTTTATTGAGCAAAAGCTTAGCCTAATGGTTCAATGAATCTGCTGCTTAGGCAAACACAACTACTACTATTGCTTAGGCTAACAAAGCCAGATTAAAAATCTACTATTTAAATCAAGGGTTCCTGCATGTTTAAATTATCATTAAGACTAGCGATTTAAAGAATTTGTTTTAAATAAATCCATCCTGTTAAATAGCTGAATAAGATAAAAATATAAGATGCATAGCCAAGGGACTAGAAATAGTCTCTTGGAGCTCCCTCCTTGCCCCTGCCACTTTTGATAAATTTATCACAGGTCTTTAAAAGTACATTATATTTACCTGACAGAAATACTTTATGATAAACAAGAGTTGACACTCCCATTCCCATTGTCCAGTGCATGCAAGATGCTAAGTATTTGTTTAGGGATACTAGAAAACCAGAGTGGGTTGGACAGGTAACAGACTGGTCTGGAAAGCTGCTTCTGCCGAGCCTCAGAAATGTGCATCATTTTACCTCATGGTGGAATTGAAAAGCTCCTTTTATATTTACTCTGCTATTTTGGCATGATAAATGACAGGCTTCGTTTCTGAGGTTTATCTGGTGTCTGGGTCACTAAACACTGATAAAGAAGGTTTCATGTACTTTTCAAGGCAACTTTTCAGGAGGTACTTCTGAAGGCCATGGGCAGCTTGAGGAGTCAGCTCCCCCACACTCACACCCCAGCCATCAAAAGGAAGTAGACTTCCACAGTCTTGCACATAGCTGGGAAGATGGAGCATAGTGTACTCCTTTGGTTGGCCACAGAGCCAACAGAGCTCAAGTGATTTCTTTTTTGCAGAAGGAGTGGTCAACCTGAAGCTGTAGGAGATGAGCACATGGCTCCTGCAAGGATCCCCTGTGGTGGTAGTCCCTTAGCTACTGAGGTTGGGGAAGGTGAGGAGCAGTGTTTCCCTGGAATGTCCCACCATCCTGTCTCACTATGCTTGCTCAGCTGTGGGGCAGGGCTGCAGAGTGGCTGTGCCTGTTGTCCGTGCCTTCATCAGCTCTAAGGGGCCTGAGAAGTTAAAATAAGGTGAGGGGGAGCAGTTGCTGGGTGCTGGGTTTTAGAGGGGTGAAGGAAGGAAGAAAAAGAGCCAGAAGACTTGTGCAAGGACAGAAGGACATGGTGTTAGGTTGACAGTTGTACTTGATGTTCTCAGAGGTCTTTTCCAACCTTAATGATTCTATGATTCTTTCTCTGATAAAAATATACTCAGTTTATTAAGAAGGAGACATTATGCCAATAATGCATTTGCCCAAATACTTTTAATGTGATATGCTTGTAAATGTTTTTACAGTCACAGTATGTATGTGACAGTGAATTAAGGGTCTTTTTCGAATTGCCATCCTCTAGCACTGTACACTTCATTGCCATGGTTCTTTGTCTGTGTGAAGTTAATGCCTCTGTGGTAGAAGCTGTGAACGTTGTCACAGGAGCTGTGCAAATCAGTGTAAAACTTCATGTTGTGCAGCCATGACAGAGTAATGCTTCTCAGATGTGTGATGTCTCATAATTTCAACAACTTGTAGTAATTTGGATGTAGAACAATACTTTCAGGACTGGGATGGGATAGTGCCATATGACTATTGATTGTCCTCCTTCCTTCCCGTGTGGAGGAGCTGTCAGGTGCTCCATTGGAACTGTTCATAGACATGAAACACTCTACAGTAGCAGATCTGAGGTGGTAAAATTCAGACTGAAATGACAGTTATTAAACATGCCAATTCAAACCAAAAGAGTGGTGTTTTGTGTACTCTGGGTAAACTTATGCCCCTGTTGAATAGAAGGCCTAAACCAAAAGAAATGTTTACGATACTACAAAAGACAAACAAAAAAAAACCACCTTCATGTTTCAAGAATTTAAATAATTAAGGATAGGCATTTTTTAATTATATATTTTTAATTTTTTTAATTATATATTTTGATGTAACAGGGTTTGTACAGTCTTACATAAATATGGGGAAATCCTTCCATTACTGATGCCTTCCAGTGCCTATGCTGTCGCAGCTTATGGATGTCATAGAAATCAATTAGAAGACAGTTTTACCTATCTGTGCATATCAGATTTATAGAAGAGTTTCTCATCAAATTAAAATTAAGGTAGTGTTTCTGCTCTGAAGCCACTCACAAAAAAGAGGTGAATTTTAATCCAATAGCTCTGCCATCTGTAAGAATTTGTAATAATGAGCCAAAATTAAAACAGATAGAAAGGGGGAAAGGGGTTAAAATGAATAGTTGTACTGCACTACGCTGCATCTGATTTCACCTGTTTCAGCTCAAATACTATTATAGGGTTTTTTTAAAAAAAATGTTTTTATTAATCTCTGGAAATGACAGGTGTCAAGAGCCCTTTGTGATACACATACAAAAAACCTGCGGTCAAGAGGTCATATCACTGCAATGTATTAGGCAGTAGCCTTCTCTCTTGTGGAATTTTCCTTGTTTGAAGTGTTTTCAATGAAAGATGCTTGCTGTAATGCACATCAGTAAAATGATCTATTTGGGAACAGCTTTACATGGTAAAGGAAGCTGTGAGAATACTTTGGTATTGTGTATGTCTCCTCTCTAACAATTGCATGTTCTGAACTCTCTGGGATGATATAAGGCATACAAAGGATATATGGCTTACAAGAACATACGTGTTTTGGGATTGAATTTAATAAATATTATTTTCATTGTGAAAACAGCTTTTTTGCCTTTTTTTTTTTTCTTTATACTCCTTAAAGAGAATTCTGATGCCTGAATATGAAGCCATGTATTTCACTAAGCTGTCTTTCAGTATTTTCTTTGTATTTCCTTCACTGGCTATGAGGACCGCAATGCATAAGAAAATAAATGCAGTGTGCAAAATAAGATATTTACACACATCTGGGGGGGGGGGATTTGAAAATTTGGTTTGGTGTGCTTAAAAGTAAAGGCAGTTGTTATTTTAAGGCAGCCATGCATAGGTTTCAGAGTATCTCCTTGAGCTCTCTGAGCCAAATGTACAAATTCTGACAGCTGCACTTTGTCTTTGGGCGCATCAAAACTTGGCCACATACCTGCCCAGGCAGGTATTTTAAGTAAAGTTACTCAATACACTCCATAATCATTAGGAAAAAAATCCCAAAACAAAAGTGGTGAAGACTTTGAACATTTACATAAAGTTCAGTTTTAAAAATGTGTATTTTTTCGACACACCAGTCTCCAAAGTGGCTTTGCCCAGAACCTTGTGAAATAGTTGTACAGTGCAGTGATCCTGCTAGAGATGCTTTATTTTACATTTTTGTTCAATTGTTTTGAGAAGGTGTGGAGAAGGCAGATTAGTGACATAATTACAAAGATACATTATGAAGCAGCTTTGAGATACCCACATCAAAGTAGGGTCTCTAATTGGGGATTTAGGAAAGCTGGATTATAAAAATGGGAGCCGTTCAATTGTTCCTAAAGTGCCCTGAGGGGAGGAGGAAGGGCTATGCAAGGGGAAAGACTGGGAGGCTCAAGGAGTGTATGCTTTTAGAAAGTGAGTTGAGATGAGGAGTGGATTTTTTTCTGTCTCTGGCAGAAGCAGGTTTATTGTGTTCCTCTAGATCAGGATGAAGACCAGTACTGCTTGCATCATGTGGGCTTTGATGCAGGAAAGTTCTGTGAGACTTACACTGCAGATTGGTAGGAAATTATATTTTGATTTTAAAAATAATGTTCTTAATCTTCTTTTGCTTCTGGCTGTGCTTGTGCAGCATGTTTACATGTGTAGGCAATTGAGGATTTAAAAATAATTGTCCTGCTAGTCTTTATTGAATTGAGAGAATGGAATGAAGGATACAAGAGGACTCTGGAGTGTACTATGATGATGGTTGCCAGGGCTGAAGACTTGGGCAAAATTAATTTGTTTGTTTGTTTGTTTAAGAGTATTTAAAAAGACAGTAATTTTGGATGACACTGGTAGAACTGCAGAGGAGGGATTAGAAGAGGAGGAAGAAGAGGAATGCACAGAAGGTAGAGGACGGTAGTTACTGGCAATAGGAAGGCAGCAAATACGGAAAGAATGAAAGAAAAGTTATTAGAAATAATGAAGTGTATGGGAATCTATATCCATAAGAAACTTAACAAACGTGATTTGAAAAAAAAAAAATCCTCAGTATTACACTTCCAGTCCACAGTTTACCAATAGGTCTGTTTTCAGCAGTTTGAGCAACAAAACCTTTTTATTACAAATGCTAAAAGGAAAAATGGAAAATGGTATCTGGGAATGAACAGTTTAGGGATTCCGCTATGTTTCTGATTGCTGTATAAAGCCTGTTCCTCACTGTCATCTCATTTCATGGTATTTCCCAGAATGCATGAAATGTTAGATGTCAAGATCATAGCAATGAGATAGGGATGTTATGAACTTCTATTCCTAGTTAAACAGTCTATCTCTAGCAGTCTGCTGAAAATTGCTATTTTGATGCATTTTTATGTGTGATGATCTTTAGGGGTAAAACTAGAGGGATAACTGTTACAGCTAGGGTGGGATGAAAATTAGTTTAGCTTTGTGTTACATGAGGGGGAACAATTTGGAGAATAGGCCAATTCTGAAAATCAAGTGTAGTATCTTTGCCAGCATTAAGTATGTGTCACCATTCTGGTAGCTGCAACCGGAAAAGGAGAGCCCAAACACAGAAATTATAGTCGCGGGGTTTTTTTATCTTAAACTATTTTTAAATGGCAGAATATTAGAACTCATGTGGAACAAAATAGGAAAAAAACACCACAACTGTCCATAAGGACTGACTTTGGGAGCTGCTAAAGGAAAGGCAGTGCAGAAGGAAGGACAAAAGAGTACCCAGAGACAAAAAGGGATAAGCAGGAACAGGAGGAAAGAGCGCTTACAGAAGACAGAATTAGAGTTTATCTTGGAAATTACAACATTTTCCCAATCTGTGAGTGATTAAACATGCCAGTATGGTACTGAACAACTAATGAGCAACAACTGCTAATGTAGTTAATACATAAATGCAGTATTCCGGCTTCAGTCATTTTGAAGACTTCCCCCTGACATCATCTGCTATGATACTACATTGATGGAAATGTACCAGTTTTGTACTTCAGACTATGTTTGGTCTGTCAGCCTAACAGTCCACACACAGCCGCTAATGTCAATGGCATTAAATACTTAAGGCCAAAGTTCTTGTATTTTACCACTTCCTGGAAATGTATTTCATTATTTTTTGTAAATAATGGTTGGTCTGGAAACTTAGGTTCATAGCCTTGATTGGCTTAGTAGCTGTATGTCTTCCATGAATGAATAAAGGTTTACAGAATTATACTGGAGTATATATAGGAAGTCAATAACATAAACAATGGTAATGCTTTGGCATATAACTAAAGTAAATTAAGAAGTAGTTGAGACTTATTTTCTCAAATTTTGGATGTAGAGTTTCTTGACAATGTTGGGTGGGGTAGAACAGGAAGCTGAAATAATCTTATCTGAGGTAGACAAATAAAAGCCTGAAAAAGTGCATAAAGTAAAACTTGTCTTCCAAAATACTTGAAAGCTCTCAAAATCCAAGGTTCCCTGGAAGCTGAAGTGTTCAGTACATCTGAGGACAGCATCCTAGATCATTAATGCAAGACAGCAGAGCAAGCAGCTTTCTTAAAACCTTGTTGGGGCATTAGTGACATCTGAGTAGTTTTTGGATCCTGTCCCAGCTGCGCTGCAACAGTTTTCAGTAAATTTTACGTTCTCTCATTAGTTTGGAGCTTTCAGGATGTGTTACTCACATTTTAGAGAAAGTAGGGGTCTGTTACTTTTACAAACCTTTTTTTCTTTTTTTTTGAATATTAATGTCTATACTGTAGAAGTTGAACATATGCATTGAATCAAGATTTTAAAATTGGAACATTCAATATTCCTGAGTGTTTATTTTGTTAGTAGTATTTTTTTAAGGGCCACAAACCACTGATCAATTACATTTCCTTAAGTGCCTTATGTGAGAAGAGAAAGAAGAGGCAGGTAGACCCAGTCTGGTGTAACAAAAGTATATTAAAGATCACAAAACTTGTAAGAAAATCTAATAATATAACTTAAAAAGACCCCCAAACCCAAAACAGATCTAATGCCCTCTTATGTTTCAGGTTTTTTCAGTTTCAGTAACGAGTGTTCTATTTTATCATACTTTAGGCTAGTCATTTTTTAATGGATAAACGTTTACTGACTTTCATAAGCAGACTACTCAGTTTGGCAGCACTGGCTATTGTTTTACCGATGTTTTTCATTCACAAACACCAGTGACTCAAGCAGTCAGTGACAAAGTTGAAGTGAAGCGTGTTGCCCAATTTTAGAAAAAATAGCCCAGCCTGAGAACAGCCCCCAACTTATTTTTAGATTAAAGCTATTTTAAAATACTTAGAAGGATGACTTCATACTTTCTTTTAATATTATGTCTGAAAGTAAAACAAGTATGATTGGCATAGTTTACAGTCTCTCTTCATGCCATTGTTGCTCCATATGATTCTGGAACATTTTGTGTTACAGATTTCCTTTCAAAGTAAAATTAACATTTCTGCTCATTAACAGAATTGGAGAATTTTAAAAACAGTTGTATAATAACGCCTAAAAAAAAAAAAGTTTTGTACAATCTAGTTGCTAGAGCCAATATATATATTCCCTTAGGCACTGCAAAACAAATATTTAGCACTGCGTTGTGATTCAAAGAAATAGTACTGTAGGAGAAAAAAGAGTCAAACAGAAAAAGTCATTACACCAAGTCAGCAGTGTAATATTTTTATACTGTCATGTTTGTCTGCATAGTCCCACTCATTCTTGATTGCTGATCAGATAAATTGGTATCTGTTCAACCTTCTCTTCCTGGCATACAGATCGGTGTTACCAGGGGCTTCATTCTGTTGGGGCAATTTGTGGCTATTTCAGTAGGAAAGATTTACACTCCAGTTTTGCTGCTTGGGTGATGTGAATCAATTTTATTCAGGGATGAATACAGACCATTGATTTTAGAGGGCTTTGTATCTGCTCAGCACTTTTTAACAGTCTCTTATTTGGACGTCTTAGGTTTAGGCACCTGAATTTGAAAATAGTGTCCTAGATGCATTTGCAGAAAAATTCTAAGGGCTTGATGGTATTGTTTTTTAGTTAAAAGCAAGACGATGATTCATTGCTGAGCTGTTATATCCCAGCAAAGGAGGCAAAGTGATTCTCAGCACTTAGGCATAACTGCAGTACAGGATCCCAGGAAACTTATAGCATGTGCTCATATCAGAAGACTGACTATTTTGTCAAAATTTCACTAAGAAAAACTGAACTATGTCTTAAGACTAACGCTGGTTGTTTTGTGATCTTGTTTTTGGCATTGAAACATGATCCATACTTGGCAGTGAGTTTCAGCTTCCCCTTTATATACTGGCCATAATTCCTACATAAAAGGAGAATTTTTTTGAGGGTAATGGTAGTTAAAAAGTGATACAGGTATTCCCATGGCTAGTTACTTTTTTGACCGTGATATCCTATGGCCCATTGGTAGGCAGAATTGGAAACAAGTTTGTTTTGCTTCTAAGTATAAACAAGTTATTACATCATGCATGATAGTTTATTTAATTAAATTACATAAACCTCTTGTATAAGCCTTGATTCACAAAAGCAGATTGGGGTGGAGCTGGGATTAGTTTTCAGAAGTCAGTTTGGTTTGTAGGTTAGTCTGCCTCTGGTTGATAGCAAAACTTAATCAGTGTGTCATCCTGAGATAGACACACGTGTTTTTTCTTTGTCCAAGTCCAAGTGTGATTCCTGACTTGTGCTCACTGTGCTTACCGAAATTTGATTAACTCACCTATGGCTTAAGTCTTGAAAACATCAGTGCTAGGAGTGCTCATATTCTATGAGTATCACAGTAAGCCTAAATTAATTAAGCTCTTCAGAGAAAAAAGTGATGCCAAGAAACTTCATCAAATCTGTATTTGTACAGAAAAAATACATATGTATTTATCTCAGACTATAACAGTTACGGTGAAAGATATTTCTACTGAATGTGACTCAAGCATCATGATAAATTTCCGAATTAATGTCTTCCAATATCTTTGAAAAGCAGACTTGTTAAAATCCCATAATAAAAATCCTGTCATGTTTCTCAATCATAGTCTTCCAGAGAAATAAAGAAAACAAGTTGAGCTCAACTTCACGGTTTTCCCTACAAATAGTTCTCAGTTTCAGAAGTCTCTGTGCTGAGTCTTTCAAGATTTTTGTGACTTGTACAGAAGTACAGGGTTGGCTTGATTCAATCTGTTGTTTCATAGCAGTTCCAAAGAAGTGACTAGAAATGTTAAACTATGTTTAACTGAGCATTGTGTAAGTCTTGACAGTTTGTAAGAAGGTAGTATTAGCAAATGCCCGTGGTGTGGACCTTGTTGCAATTTTTTCAAAGTAAACCCTAATAAGCAGAATAGAAATCCTAAGTAAAAATCATCCTATTCAGAATCTGTTGCAAACGTCATGCAACAAAGGCTGACTTCCATTAGTAGTGTAAGTATATTGGTACAACAAAACCAATTCTGTATGGCTAGGGTAGCCCTGTAGCACTTGACTATTGTCCTGAATTATAAAACTCGTATATTTTTCTATTTAACTAAACATATTTTACTTAAGTGTTTCATTAGGCATTTAAAGAAATATTCTACAGTTCTTTGTTTATAAAGTTGAAAAAAAGAATAATTTATCAGCTTAAAACAATTTCTCAGCTTAAAAAAAATTATTTTAAATTTAGAGATAGCTACAAACAGGTTAATTTCTTCAAATCTATGTTTCCTACCACCTGTTTGAATCTAAATGTCTGTATATGTCAGATTTAAATTTGTTAGCCTAAGTGAGAGTAATTCTTTGGGAATTTCAGTATTTTTTCTTTCATTTATATTAAATAGTTGTCATTGGCCAGATAAATCATGTGGTTATGCTAATAGCCTTGAATATAGAGAAGAAAATGTATGAAGTGGCATTTATTAATTAAAAATTACAAACCAGATGATTATAAGGTTCTGCTCAGCTGCTTAAGACAAATGTATTAATACTAAGAAAGCTACTCACTTGTATTGTAAGTACACACAGAAGCAAGGAGTTTCATATTAAGACTATTTTAGTTCTGCCTCATTATAGCTATATAATGTAGCTAGAGAAACCGTAAGACTTTGTGAATGTGAGATACACGGATGTAATTTACTCTTAGTTTACAATTGTTTCACTCAGGTTCCAACCAAGTTCACTGAAGAAGGGATTGAGGCTGATGCAGTTATCACTGTTAGTATGCTGTGTTACACTAAATGCTATAGGTACAAATCTAGAAAACCTTGGGAGATGGATAATATAAATCTAATATAAATCTTAACTGATTTAAATATGTACTTCAAAATAGACTGAATTATTATATGAAATGTATGTTGTGTGTATATGATTATGTCATCTCAGTTTATCTGTGAGGATCATTGATCTACTTAGTACATTGTCATTACAAGTACAAGGAGAACTTTCCAACTGAATACTTATTAAATATTGAAATGTTCTGAACTTATTATGTGAAATTAAATATTTAATTTTGCATAATATCTTCACAGAAATATTTCAGCTGTTTTATATTTCAAGATCATACTAAAATGTAAGTTCTCAATATTGTATGAACTAATAGCTTGACAAATTTCATAAATACTATTTAAGGCATATACAATTCTCTATACTTTGCTGTATGAATATAGAACTAAAGGACTGAAAGTGATTTCTTTGGTTGTGGAGTTCTGTCATTTCCTTTTTAAAGGAAATCTCAGAAATTTATCGAAGTCCATATAAGTTTATCCAGCTCCAGATGCATGCATGCATGCAGAGGTTTGATTCTTACAGGTAACAAAATTTGGAAGTAGAGAAGGTAAGTGAATGAGGAGAGAGGTAAGAAGTAAACAGTCTTAGAAAATTATTTAAGAAGCTCTTACAACCAATCTGAGTAACTCATCCCAGGGAAGAAAAAAAAAGAAACACCAAACAAATCTCCAAACAACCACAGGATTGTACACAAAATCCTCACTTCAGTTGGATTTTGCCCCAGGCTTCAGTGAAGCCCAAATTTCACCCTGTGCTCTCACTACTAGCAGATAAGCTTCAGTAACAACCAATATTAAACTAGACTAAGATAGCTCTCTTGTTTTCTATAAATCAAAGACGTTCACATAAACAATTATGAATTTGTGGCAGACTGCCAAGTGTATTTCTTACTGTAACCACCAGTGATCATCATGGGGGTTGTCATGCTTTTCCCTCTTGGAATCCACATTCCAGGATAATGGTGCTAACAGCTTATTCACAGCATGTTAAATCATACTTGAGTCAGGGAAATATTTGGGCAAAACAAGGTACCTCCAGCATACTTTATGAACACAGCAGACAATTGGTCTTCAGTGCTGTGGTAACATTTACTCACCTTGTTTTGGGAAAATGGCTCAGGTTAAAGGTTGTTTGTGATTGAGCCCTCATTAAAACCATAGAGTCAATACTATATTTTTAGCTTCCTTGTCTTTAATAACCCTAGGATCGTTCTCTTATCCCTTTCACCATTACAGATCTATTGGTTTTGGTAATGGTATCACAAATGAGTGGCAGCCATTTGAATTGTTTCCTGTTGCTATTAATGAGCAGAATGATACAAATACTCAGTTGGGATTTTAGATTAAATCCATAAAACCTCATGAGTAACCATCAGTCCATTGAGGGTGAAACATAACGTATCGTGAGGTTAGCCCAACCAGTGCTGTGATTCACCAAATGCTTTCTTGCTGATCAGCTGTTGCCTAATAGGTTAGTGGTCCTTCGGGTTCAGGATCCTTCTGGGATCCATTCTTGTCCCTTCAAGCTACAGGACACAGTGAATCCCAAAATCTTAGGCTCTGCTTCTTTACTCATGTTTTTAAGTAGGTGTATGCATGCTCTGATCTTCTGTAGCTCACCTGTGGGAAAATTCTTGTTAAAAGTTCAATGATGATCAGACACAAACATGTCTTAATCTAACCACAAACATAAGCTAACACTGAAGAAGAAAAGTATCAATTAGCTCTTCATTTCTCATACTAAGAGACAGAGCAATATTCAAACAAGTTTGCATTTTTAAAATGAGTGATCTTTCTTTTATCTATGCCAGTAATACCATGTTTGACTTACAGATTCCTCTTTATTTTGGCCTGTTACTGGTAAACAGTTTTATAGGCAATATCCCCCTTGATTTACAGTTGAAAACTGGATTTTTTTTTTTTGCATAGAAAGTATTGTTACAAATTTTGTCAGGATGTCTAATGTTCTTAGCAACTGAAGCTGAAATTTTTTTAAAAGGTGCCTGAGAGCCTGGTTTGATGTAATGAGTCATTCCTGCTTATATATTTTATTGTGACGCCATTAATCACGATCCCTAACTATTCTTCTTCACCATTATTATCCAAAGGAGCATCAGCATTTTGCAGGGTCTAGCAGTAATATGTAGTGATGGTTCCTAATAGCCCAGTGAAAAAGTCGGTATCGGTGGTGTGACCAAAGTGGGAATTCACAGCCTTCTTTTGAATCATCTTTGAAACCAAAACACCCACAAAAGTATGAAGTCAGGGGCAAATGCAGGTCAGGATGTTTAGGTCACCATAAAACAAGCAGGGTATATGTTCATCTCATTTTGAATCAAAAGCATCCTTTATTTTGGGGGATTCTATCTTCATATGTAAATAAACCAGCATCATTTCAGGCCAGCTATCCAAATTAGAGGAGTCCAGAGCATGACTGTTCATTGATTTCCTATTTGATTATGACTGAACAAAAAATGCAGAACTCTTTTTTTCAAAAATATGCTCTTGAAACCCTATTGAAGAGGATCAAGAAACAGAAAGCATTAGGAATATAGCAGTGGTCCCTTGATCCGTCTCATTAGTTCAATGGGATTTCAGAAGTGGAGGTATTAAAATATTGTTCCCACACGTTTTTTGAATTCTAATCAGAATCAGAAGGTAAATCAATCAGGAGTAATATCTTGGATGTAAAGCCTGCAGTTTAAATAGCCAGCCAGAAATTGCCCATACTTTTCTTGATATATCTTTAAAACAATTGCTGTATGATGGGATAGCAATCATTGCAAGGATAAGGGGACCTAAAAATATATTTCTTTCAGAGTCATAACAATAAAACATAGTTCCATTTGTACTTTTTGGAAATAAAACTGATTTAATGTAAAAACAACTGAGAGTCACTTCATCTTTGGGTATTATTTTTGCTTAAGAAATCAAGTTGCAAATTGCACTTTGTAGAGTATTAAGGCTGTCATCATTACCAGTACTCATCACAGAAAATAGTCTTCTGTGCCTACTAAAATATATTTTGAATAATGGAAAGTCCCATTAATATATATATATATAAAAGTCTGAAAAACATTTTACGTTGTAAATAAAAAATGCTTGTTCTTGGGAAAATTATACATAGTTTTTCAGTAGCATTGTGACAGATATAACTAGAAGGATTAGAGTAGTTAGGTTATGAAGTACTGATTTTAAATAAATACCTGTTTTGAAAAATGGGTGATCAAATTTTAACGGTTTTCTAATGAAATACAAGGATCTAATGAAATACAAGAATAAAAGTGCATGTGAAAGCAAATTTTATGCCATAATTTAACAAAATATACTTCTTGGACAACATAAGGAATAGAAATATTAGTGTGAGGTGCTATTAAGAATGGCACAGTATTAACAACATTTCCTCTAATACTAAACAACTCCGTTTAAGAAAACTTTCTGACTTTCACTTTACAGTTATTTCAAAGAGGTACTTTATTTGACTTTGAAATACGCTTTACAGTAGAGTAGGCTCTTCTGCTGATATTAGAGCATTTAAACATGAATAAAGATCAGAAAGCACAAGTTGACAGTGTATTTTGAACTGAAATACCATGAGAATTATGTTCACCATCATAGCATGAGGGGGTTATGATTGCAGCATTTTGGACAGAAAATAACATATTACAGCCATGCTGAAAACTACCTCAGTATTTTGATTTTTTCTTTTTCATTTTCCTTTTTCTCCTTTTTCCTTCCATTCCCTTCCCTGAGTTGAGAATATATTTTAGCAGACATCAATGAAAAGATTGATAATCTCACTCTTTGTGATGCCAGTTAGAATATCTAAGAATTTAGATACAGCCTCAAAGAGAAGCATTATATACATTAAAAAAAAACCAAAACCAAAGCAAAACAAACTTTTAAAAACTACATATACTTGTTGCTTTAAATTAGCTAATGAAACTTAATGCGCTTCCAGTTTTATATGTACTAGGATACATACTGTCCAATTCCAACTTCTTTCTTAGGAAAGGATAGTTTGTTTCTTAAATATATAAGGACAGATGTACACATTCAGGACACTATACATTAAAAAAAAATAAATAAAAGAGCAGAAAAGGATGTTTTGTGATATGAGGACTTTGCAGCAGTACAATGAAAAGACAGTTTGTTACCTAAAGAGCCAAGAATGTTGTGTCTGAAAAGGTTTTAGTAATAGAAAAAAAGAACTGCAAACACCCTCCAGTTTAACTTAATAATATTTAGTAGATGTAGCATCATCTGCATTACAGTAGCGTTCTTTACACCAGATATGATTTTGCTGGGGTAAATCAAAACAATGACATAAATCTCTGAAATCTTATTTATTGTTGGTCAAGATTATTGTACAGGACTGCCTGTATCTGTATGTGTTTTTATAATAACTGCTATGGTAAAAGGCATTTTGTTAACTTTTTATGATATTTTCAGCTTCTTCTTAGGAAGGTTCCTTACTTTGTCATTATCTTGGTCTGAGCATGCAGAAGAAAACTATAGAGCTACATTTATTAGTTTAATTAGATGACTACTTCTTGCCAATAATGTCAGCTACTCCAATCGCGTTTCCTTCCTGGCAGATTCAAACAACTCCTTGCCCCATTCTCTTCCTTTTATATAGCAGTTGAGGGACTCCAGAAAAGACCATGGTTACCATGCTGTCAGAGATGTTAGGAGCCCTGTTTCTGTACCTCACCTTTCAGGTTTGCTTTTGCATTTACTTTTTTTGTTCAGTTCTGCTGTTTTAAGGATCTCTATCAACTTGCCTTCCGGAAACCCTGGCCAAATTCTTGACAGTTCAGTCTTTTTTCCTGCTTAAAGAAGTCTTTTCTGTGATGCAGATGATAATAAAAACATAGCTCTTCTTGTCTAACCTGGCAATGAAAACTGGAATAGCAGTTTCCCTTTTTCTCCAGTGGTATAATCTATTAGACAGTCCAAACTGTACAGAAAGTTACACATCTTCTTCTCTGTAGCATGGGAAACATAATTTATGCCTCTATCCTCGTTATGGCCTCCTCCATCTTTCAAACAGCATGGAGGGGGCTCTTACAAATTGAGAAAAACAGTCTTCTTAAGAGAGAAATACTCCTTCATCCTTATTGGATTCTTAGCAAAATCCTTGCCTTCAAAATTGCTGGGATATGTTCTCTTTTTTTTGAACTGATACAATGAAACTCAACTGCATTGACCTCTAGAAAATGTTGCATTTCTGTTCATCTATTCGAGTGGGTAGATGGGTATGTTTACCATGTTCATAAATATAATTTATAATTGATCTCTGACTTTGTTTTATGGTCATAAATAGTTTAGAATGGTATTAGTTTAAGAATGAGATAACAATGAAGAGCCCTCCGATGTCAAGAGCGTTAGAAGTTGTGGCCTGTTGTACCTGCTGATTGTCCCTGCCACTTGTCCCTGCTGGTCACATAAGCATATATATATATTAATTTTTTTAGTGGAAGTATAGT
>JAAGNO010000787.1:16071-17839 GCA_033439905.1 Ceryle rudis | reverse complement strand
CTGTAATTAATTAATAACTCCATCCTTTGTTAATTTTCACAACTGCTAAGAGGCTGAAGGGCAGTTGCACTATTATCTGTATAAATATAAAAATGCAAGACACTGAAGGTTGTCCACTGAAGTCAGGTTCTTCAGGCTGGTATATTAGCGCATAGATAGTGATCTGATCTGATGTATTGAGACATTCATGTTTCCGTAACAGAAGTAGCCTCTGGTTTAGGGACAACAAAAATAGTGGATTGTTAATGGTAGGAAGTACCAGGAACCTCCAAAAGCATGTCTGTGTTCATCAATTACAGGGTACTGAAACAGGAGAGTCAACACACTGTTAAGGGCAGTGAAATGGGAGAGTTCTTGCTGTACTGGCCAAGAAAGAGGGGAGAACATGTCTGAGCCTTCCTCTTTGTCTGAGGGGAAGAGTAATGGACCTTTGACTCCTAGTAATAGGCTTCCTTATTTTCTGGCTAAACTTTCAGGTCCATGAGCTTTCTGAGTTCCTTCTGAGGAGTCACCCACATGATGAGTTTTCTTACCAAAACAAAAGAGAGGAATGAGAATTTCCTCCTGCTTTATAATTAAACATTTTTCAGTTAGGTTAATTAGTTTAAATTAGATGGTATTAATCCAGTTAAATGATACAGAGTAGTATTCACATGCTGAACTAAACTGGTATAATACCTGGTAAACTACATACCAAAAAGACTTGTCTAATTTGTTTAAATGACACGGGTAAAAATGCGTAGCTATTGTAATTAGAGATATTGTTAAATTTTAAATGTCAGACAACTAACACAGAATACGTTGGATTTAAATTTGAGAGGGATTTAGCAGATGAAGTTTCTAATTTCTTTTAGAGAAATTTAACAAATGCGAGTAGCAAATTCATTTTATTTAATTTTATTTGTGCCTTAGCAATGTACTTCCTGTCTGTCACACCACTTAAAAGAAACTGTAGTTAATCTTACCTTGGTTTATGTATTTAATTACACATTAACTTTTCTGAGCTCCTTTCTTCAAATAGCTCAGTAAAAGTTTCCCATTTTTCTAATTTTTCATAGTATCCTGGTTCCAGTAAGTTGATTGAGTACATCAATAATGACATCATTCTTCTGCTTCAGAGATATATTTAGATACAGACAATGGTTGGGATGGTATACAAAGATCACTGACTGTCATGATGACAACGTTACTTCATTGTCTCATGTGATTTCCCCTCTGTCTGTTCTGCATGTATTCATGTATTGCACTTGTCTTGTCCTTGCCTGGTAACCTCTGAAGGGTAGAGATTGCCAGTTTGTGCAGCATCTGTACAGTACCATCACAATGGATTTCTAGTCTATGACTCAGGCATTTTGACAATATAAATAACAACAGAATGGTTTGGTGTCATAGTTGCAAAATATAAATTAAATTTAGGAGTGTTACGTGAGTAACTCATACCAGAAGTGATAGGGCCTCTTCAAATCATGCCAGAATTGAAATTAGAATATAGAAATTTAGAATTTAGTGACTTCTATGCAAGACAAAAAAAATAAAAAAATAAAAAAAAAGGCCAAAACCAACAACAACAAAAAAAACCCAACAACCTTCTTCTCACCATGGTAATGCAGGCTGTTCTAATTTTTAACATGTGGCATAAAAGGCCTGTGGAACTGGACTTGAATCTCCAAAATGTATGAGGAAGATTCCACAGAAAATAAACCATAAATAATAACTTTAAGATGCCTTATTTGTATACTTATGCTTTGATTTCATTTTAGTTTGAGAG
>JAAGNO010000787.1:6071-11071 GCA_033439905.1 Ceryle rudis | reverse complement strand
CTGCTTGGGAGGAAAATGGAAGAAGAAAAAACACGTTACATGTATTGATAATAACATTCAGAAGTATGAACCTAGGGGGTAAAAATGTGGTACACTCAAAACCTATAGCAGAACTTGCTAGTAAGCATCTTTGATGCACCAGTACGGTCTATCAGCCGGTACTAACCCCATGTTGATAGTGATTGTGATGCACAGACTCACATATGCTGATATTAATATCCCAGAATGTAAATTAGGAGATACCTGCATACAGCAAAGTGGCTTCAAGTTTGCTACTGTGTGGATTCTTGCTACTAGAACCTTCTCTTAATACCTTACCCTGTTATTGTTGGGCTGTTTTTCACTGCTTTTAAAGAGAAGCCAAAACCTGTCTTCAGATTTTATGTGTAAATAGATATGTAAAACAATCTTTAACCTTTTGGTTTTATATTATTGAGACACAATAGATGCATGAGAAATTTTACACTGCAAAACTTAATTACACTTTCACTGAATGGCCCCTTAACCTTCTTGAACATGTATTCCAGACTATTGCAAAGTCTGTGCACTGTATTTATCCAACATCTAGTGCTATTTTCTGTAATTTCTTATTGGAGTTTATCCTCTTATTTAATAATTTCCCTAATTAAAAAAAAAAAAGGAAAAAAAAATTAAAAAATATCTTTTTAGAAAAGCTTGATGTCCCCTAATTGTTTCTGTATAATCTGATAAGCAAATACCTTACTTTGTTTCTTCCTTTTTATGTTTAGCTGCAGTAAGTGCCCTATGGGCTTCTCCTATCCTTCCTGTCCTTATAGGCCTTTTATATCCACCTGAGGCTTAATAGAGAAACTTCAGTTTGAAGAAGAGCTTTCTCTGGCAATGTAAGAGAAGAATGGCACAAAATATCAAATCTTTTTTACACATAGGCCAATGATCAGACAAGTGCTGTAAGGGCTAACTGTAACTTCCAACAGTCCCTGTGATGCGAATGAGATGTGAAAGATTCCTCAAGGCAGAAACTGCTTTTTTCTTACTTTGCCTTTTCTAGGGATGACCACTAATTGCTGCATCTCCTAGAATTACAGGTTGGAGATACTTGAATAATGATATTGAATCCACTTTGTTCATAACTTTGTTGTTCTTCTCAATCCTTCTCCTGCTTCCTGTGCTGGCCTCCAAAATCTCTTTAAATCCTCAGACAGTACACTCCTTCTCCATGTTTGTTCAAAACATGCAGGCTGCATCAAGGGTACATTTTCATTCTGGGATTCACCATGCTGAGGCAGGCCATCGTGTCTCTTCATCAGCACTGTCAGTGACTTCCTAGCTGGCAGCCACAGCCTTTGGTGGACTGAAAGTGCACAGCCAGGGTTAAGTGCCTGGAGCTAGGCAAGTCTTTCAGAAATGTTCCTTAAAGACAAAAATTAGTTTTAAAAGAAAAAAACTTCTCTGAAAGGCCAAGTGGTAAATCTAAGATGCCCAATGAGTCCAGGAATATCCTCAGTTCCTCCTCAGAGTATGGTGACCTCATTTACTTAAGATATAAGCCATCCTTTTAACATGTTTGAATTATTATAATCTATCAACACTGTTATCCAGTATGGTATATCAAAAAAAAAAAGATGATGAAGGAAAAACTTTTAACTCTGTATTTAAAATTAATTTATGAATTTTTATTCTCAAAATCCAGTGAGAATTTTGTTGATGCCAAATGGCTTAACAGTGAAAGAACAATAAACAACCAAAACACAGAAGAACATTGCTAGGACCTGATAAAAGTTAAATAAGATGCAGATAAGTCAGATAAAATACAGAAAATCAAAGTAGAAAACTTTATTTAGTTTTGAATTCAAAGGTTTTTTTCTTAGAAATTGTGGAAAGCAAAGGTATCTACACTTACATGCACTGTTTCCTAAATGGTAAAGGACAAATGATAGAACTTAGCTAAATGTGTGGGAATTATGGGTTATATTATTTAATTTTTACTACTTTATACTTGGGAATTTAGCTTTTTGTTTTAGCAGTTTAGATACCAAAGGTAATTTGATAGGAATTTTAAACATTTTATGCATACTAAGCACTCTCCTTAAAATCAGGAGTAGTATTCTGAACAGAAACTCTACTTCAAGACACAGATAACATCCTTCTGAGCCAACTGGCAGAACTGGGCATAGCTCTATTCAAGGTTATTAATATTTATCATTAATCTGATAGTGAGTTATTAAAAATCTGACCTTCCTATAACTCTGTAATTTTTCCTTTTTGACTTCTGCTGTGGTTGTGACAAAAAAAAAAAAAAAAATAACAATGCTTTGGAAAGAAAAATAGAGGAGAAGGAGAGTTCTATGTGGTTTTGTTCACTGCAGTTTTTGACAGAGGCGGTCTTGGTCACTGTCTTGAAATCTGACCAAAAATGTGTGTTACTCCCTTTTGCACAGAACAACTCTTGATATCTTTGATGAGACTTTAAATAATTTTACATGCTTTAGCTACTCTCATTCCCTTGTGAAAAACAGGAAAGAAGAGATCTTCCAAAAAACAAAAGAATATATGAAGAATGTTTTTCAGATTTTTTGAATACAAAATACTATTTTTGTTTTCACTCTTTCTTCTAACAGTTGCTTAACTTCTGTATATGACAGGCCAGACCCTGGTAATTTTGCAAACTGGCTGCTGAACAGCTCAGTGATCCCAACTCCCTGTCTATTTACCCATTTTCACATCTCCAGCTCCCATAACCATAAGATCCATATTATTATACTCCAGAATATTTCTTTATTTCTTAAAATGAATTCTATTTTTATTATTTTTTTAAAATACTTTTTTTCCTTTTTCGGTATGATGGGGTAAAAGTTTTTATGTAAAAATGAAGCCCCAACTTACTCTACAAACTTACATTCTTTGGAAAATTGATGTAGGTGTGATTTTTTTTTCTCCAAGATTATATAGGTTCATGCTTATTCTCTTCAGCTACTTTATTTCAGGTACCTACTTCAATATGGAGATCTTGCTTGATCTTACTCTTGAAGCTCTTCTATTGGCACTGCTGTGGCATTTCTATATGTATGTCTCATGGAGGCTTAGTGCCCTCAAGTAATACAGTTCATATTAATCTTCATTGCTTTCTGTGACCCAGTATCCACAAATAGGAGTTCTGTAGTCACCCCATCTCTATTTCTCACCTCGTTTGTGAACTGAATGGAATTTAAAGGTCTTCCTGTCTGTCCTGCAGTCGAGGTGTGACTGCAGGTTTGTCTCTTCACTTTCTTTTTTCTTCCCACGTTGCTAAGATCTGTAGTATGTGTTAGAGCACCCCCTGCCTACTGATACTCCTCTGACCACTGCGTGTTTCAGGATCTCATGGCATAAAGAAATGTGAGTTCTTGTGTTGAGTGAGCATATTACAAGAGCCATTGCTGTTAGCTCTCAACTGCCATCTGAGACAAATTCCAGCTCTGTGAGTACTTCTTTCCTGTATTAGGAGGTAAAGTAAAAACGAAGCGCTGTGAGCACTGCTTTGGATGTGAACTGAACAGAGTAAGGAAAAGATCCTTGCAGCAATATTGGCTAGAAGGTAGTAGCTAAGCAACCTAGCTCTGAGAAAAAAAGGGGCATGCTGAGACCCATCTCCCTTTCAGATTATTGCTCTGGTCTCCATCTACATGCTGCTAATTTCATAATACACCAGGCAAAATATGACTGCAGGCAGAATTCTGCAGAGCACTAGGTATTTTTCAAGTGCATTGAGTTGCCACTGGTCTCTAGTTTAGCTTTCATTCTTTTCCACAGACCCTTGTTCGTTCCTTAGTTCAATTTCTCACACGTTTTTCAAAAACTAGTGTGTAGGACTAAATCACATATTAATTCTTAATACATTTTTCTCATAATCAATTTGCGAAGTATTGATGAACTTCTGCTGAAAGATAATGTTATTAAAAATTTGCTTGTGTTTGCATTGTTTCCTGTGGGCAAAACATTTTTTGCCTGCTAAGTATCACCATAGATTTTCCACTAAAATTTCCACTTACAAGTTACTGGACTTAATGCAGGAAATGAGTCTCTATTATTGGGACTTCAGATTAAGGGTTTTTCTCTCTTCTGATCAGTCATTGTGAAACTTAACTTGAAACATTTCAGAACAGTGGGCAGTATTTAGCAATCAATAATAGTGAATTGAGTGTGATCCTTGCAGAATAGATGAAGCAGTCAGACATAACAGGGAGTGTGATTTTCATAAATAAAATAAATGTGCTCTGACTATAAAACTGGAAGCCAGAAACTTGTAGCTGTTACATTGCCTTGCTGAGCATCTGTAAAGTTTAACGTGTGATAATGTAAATAAGTAAATTTTAATTTAGGAGGCAGTTAGGAGGTTGAAGAGATTTGTAGGTCATCCCATTTTAGAATAGTCCCGCATAGGTTTTTTAATTGCAAAAGCACTAGCTACTAACGAGGTTTCTAACATAGGTTTGTATTTATACAGAATTTTGAAGCTGTAAATATTACACTAGAGCTTTGTTTATTATTCCATCTACTGTCTGAGAGCACTGAGTTGTACATTATGCGTCAAAACATGTTCTGTTCTTTCAGAGTTCTTAGGGAGGCAATGCGATGTAATTCATTATGCCCTGAAGATAAACAGTACCTCTTGACCTTTTCAAGAAAAGTTGCAATATTTTCTTATTCCAGAATGTAATATTGTACTGAGCCGATATCAATGTGATAAGATAAATGTTTCCTTTTCTAATGTAAACCAGAGCGCACTACATTTATATAAAAGTCTTGGGGGATACTCAAAGCCTCCAGATAAAAAGGGGCAGCTTGGCTATTGTGTCCGCATTTTTGAATTCTTGGTCTCAAAGCACAGAGAGCAAACTGCATCCAGTCTTGAAGATGATGACCAGGATCTTCAGAAGTGAACAGATTTTTGTGTTGCCCAATTTAGGATTCTCCTAAGGAATTTTCAAGCAAATTAAGAAGTGTGGGATTTGTTGCCGTTAAAAAAGCCCACCACGCAT
>JAAGNO010000786.1:8034-34838 GCA_033439905.1 Ceryle rudis | reverse complement strand
CATTTATATGCACACAAATATACACTGACAGATAACCTAGCCTCTTCAATTTTTGGTATCATTAATCTGCATCATATGATATAAAACAGTAAAAAAAAAAACCAACCCTCATTTGAGCTGATGCTGATCTGTTTGGGAGGCTGGTGGAACACCTCCTCTGATACAGCCGAGGTTCTGAAGTTCACATCACAGTAGCATTGGAATCCTGAATTCCCATATCACAAAATTTACTCTGATTTATGTACACTGTGTTACCAAGGCCGGGGTTTTCTGGGAATGCCTCTTACATAGCTGGTATTTGCGGTGGTCTCACTGTTTTAAATATTGGAGGATGGGGTACATAGAAGGGTTTGGGTGGGTAGGGACCTTTCAAGGTCATCTAGCCCGACCCCTCTGCAGGGAGCAGGGACATCTGCAAATAGAGCAGGTTACCCAGAGCCCCAGCCAACCTCACCTGGAATGGTTCCAGGGATGGGGCATCAACCTCCTCTCTGGGCAGCTTGGGCCAGGGTCTCACCACTCTCACTGTAAAAAATTTCTTCCTTCTCTTTTAGCTTAAAACCATCACCCCTTGTCCTGTCCCAACAGGCCCTGCTCCAGACTTTGTCCCCATCTTTCTTACAGGCCCCTTGAAATACTGAAAGGCTGCAACAAAGTCTCCCTGGAGCCTTTTCTTCTCCAGGCTGAACAACCCCAACTCTCTCCACCTGGCCTCCCAGCAGAGGGGTTCCAGCTGTTCGGTCTTTTTCTGTGGCTTCCTCTAGACCTGATCCAAGAGGTTCATCTCTTCAATAAGCCTGTCACGCTTAACTTGGTCACCTCTGTTACTCGGACATTGCAGAGCACAAAACACCACTCCAGTCTCTGGCTTTACCATCCAGAATGCTGTCTGAGTCTCACTGGGTCTAGTCAAGATCAATGTAGATATCATCTTCTGTGTTGAGTGTGTTCTGCCCAGTACCATCCAGCTCTTGTACTTGCACCACGAGCTGTGCCTCCCCAACTAAATGGGTGTAGGAAAAGCCTAACAGCGATTCTCCTTCACAAAGGAGATGTTCTTTACATTAATCCAAACCAGAAAAGCATGGGTTGATGGAAAATACATTTCAGCAGAGATTTTAAACTTCTCACCAGCCTCCTCCACCAGACAGCTCTGTTGCAAAACTCTGGCCAGCCAGAGCACTACTGCAGACCTTGAGGCTGGTGCATGTCGTTGAGCGTGTCAGCAGTCAGGGAATTGATGGATATTGATTACGACTGACTTATTTCTGAGGCCTTGCTCAAGTCTCCTGCTTTTTCCTGTTTGGAGCCACATTTCAGAAGGGGCAAGGCTGGGCTTGCAGCAAGCCCCTGCTCTGCCCCCCCAGCTCCAAAAGCCCCCCAGCTCTGCCCGCACCATCTGACTCCATAGCTTGGTGGCAGTGGTGTTGTGTGACCCTTGCAGATTTTCTGGATTTTGGGTTGTTTTGTTTTGTTTTGTTTTGTTTTTTACCCTTTTAGGCTTAAATAGACAATCACTTGTCTCCAATTAGTTCTGTTACTTAACTACTTTCTGCAGCTCCCCCTGTGTAGTAGCTGTAAGAAAGAGAAAAGGATTGCTTCACTGAGCTGTCAGACCCTTTCAGTTTCATCTTTTGCTCAACTGATAGCATCTTTTGCCACTTTCAGGATGAGAAAATAGCAAATCCAGGTTTTCATCACTTTTTTCTTTGTTCAAATTACAAACTATTTGGAACAAAGACTGTCATTTGTTATGTGTTTGAACAGTTGCTCCTTTAATGGAATCCTTGAACTTTTTGGGCACTATTTAGAACATCAATCATAACAAAGCATTAGGCAGAGGGAAGAGAAGGTTTTATTTAATTTTGCATATCCACAGATCTATAAAATTAAACAAATTGGAAAACAAAGCTAGAGCGAGCATTCTTGTGATATTCTAAAGCAGTAAGCATGCCATCTGGTACCCAGCACTATTCTGGCTGCTGGAGTCCCACAGCAGTTAAGAAAAATGGTCTTTGTGAGACCCTCGGAGAAATATGTCCTGGCAACTTGGGAAATTGAATCAGAATAATATCAGAATGTGGAGATTCTGCTATGGAAATCCAATTATGATCTTCTACAGGATTTATTGTGTTGCATTGAGCAGTTAGGAGCTCTATGGAAACGTGTCCTTCCCAGAGAGCTCTCTTATTGGGCTGGTTCCCCCTTCTCAATTTAAATACAATTGAGAACTTCAGGTTTATTTCTTCTTTTTTTGGTGGAAGTGCTGCTTTTACCAGTGAGCTTTAAGGACCAATCCATACAAATGCCCGAAGTACAGTTTGAGTCTTAGACCTGCTGTAAAGACCCTATTATGGTTTTTTAAGAGCTAATTTACATATTAGACTGAATCTTACAGACTTGAAGGAAGTCTGTTGCTTAATTTTTCTGCTCTAGTGCACTCTACTGTGAATTGGTTTTATTTCATTGTATGTTTTCAAAAGAATCATACAACTCTGGAATTTGTTTTCTGTTTCCTAGATTTGGTGAAAGATATTTTATCTATTTCTTATGTTTTATAATGTTGTTAAGGTTTGATTGTTTGTTTGTTTCTTAGGATGGAGTTCTCAGTCCTTAATGCTTTCCTTCTTCCTCTTCCACTGAGAAGCAGGAATGTATTTTGATCCCAGTTTTGCTGGTGGCCCATAAAAAGAAGAGCTTGTCAAAAAAAGGTGCAGTTAGCTCCCAGTTCAGCACTGCAAACCCAAGAGCATCCCTTCATTGTGTTTTTTTCTCTAGGGCTTGTTTTCAGAGAATAAATATGCTAATGGGCTCACTTCTTGATGTTTGGAGAGATGGTTTGGGATTATATCTATTATTAGACAAAAGTCATGAGGTAAATCAGTCTAATGACATGTCTGCTGTAATTTTGAAACACTTAGCTGTTTGAAAACATATGTTTTACCCAAGTAGCTTTTCTCCTGATTGCTAAATAGAGTGCGGGCAAAGCAGTGTCTGCTTCCAGGTTTTGTCCCAGTGTTTTGCTGGGCTTCTGAACCCTTAGAAATAAACTCCACATGTTGATACCACAAGATAGGAACAGCCTCAAGTTGCACCAGAGGAGGTTTAGGTTGGACACGTGGAACAATTTCTTCCCTGCAAAGGTTGTCAAGGCCTGGCCCAGGCTGCCCAGAGCTGTGGTAGAGTCCCCATCCCTGGAGTGGTTTCAAAGCTGTGGAAATGTGGTGCTGAGGGACATGGTTTAGTGGTGCCCTGGCAGGGCTGGGTTAACAGTTGAACTTGATGATCTTAAAGGTCTCTTCCAACCTGAACGGAGATTGTGATCAGAACAGAAAGAAAAGTAGCTGCTAATAGTACCCTACACATTTTCTTCCTTGAGAAATTCTCTTTGTGGAGATGACCGAATGGATTTTTTCTCTTGTGTGAAAAATAATAATTCTAAAATCTGACACGTTTCCCAAATATTCTTGGGTTTGTAGTGCGTGGATTAAAAGTAAAGAATGATGGGATTTGTACCTCCAAGGTAAATGTTTAGAAACAATGCAACACAAGAGTTTCTTGTGTGCTGTCTAGCTGGGGAAAGCAGCTGCATCTCCTGTGATCAAGCTGATGGCTTTGTTCGAGTCAGACAGGCAGGCAGACTCCTTCCCAACAAACAGGTAAGCTCTTCCCTTAGCAAATAGGTCACAGAATCTTAAAAGGAGAAAAAATATCTAAAAGAAAAGGAAAAAAAGAAAAAAGAATATCTCAGCTCTTAAACTATGCTCTCTACTTTTCTGTGACAAAGCCAGAGAAGCAAACAGAAACGTCAAAAATGTGTACTCAGTCTCAATACTTCAATGTTTTCATATAAAAATGTTTGCATGAAATATATCTATAATTATAATACACGTACATAATAAGAAATACACAGTGGACAAATACCACATACAATTGTCCACACACACAAGCACACCAGAAACTCTGAAGTTTCAGAAGATACCAGCAGGCTGTTGTTTGCGTAAAGTCCTGTTGACTTATTTGATATTAACTCTGTAAAAAATAAAACATTGAAACTTTATTAAAAGTATACTTTGAGGAATGGGGACACACACATATGATAATATGATATGACCATTTGACTGTATTTTATTTAACAAGTGATGGGATGTAGTTTCTCAGGGCTTCTTATTTTATTTGGATTGTTAACAAGCAATACAGTTAACTGATAGTTGTTTTGTACGGTGAGCCAAAACCATCTCAGACAGCTCAGGGCTTTTTTTTTCTGTTAGTCTAAACTATTTTCATTAGCTTCTCTAACAAAACAAAATTCTTAAAAATGTCTTTATGTTTTACTCTTTAAAAAAAGAAGTACTTTGAAATGAAACATTGAAAGTAAAAAATAGAAGCAATTTTGCTTTGAAATGTTAAAATAAAATAAAACACTTTGATGTCTACTAAAACTTTTTTCCTCAGATGAGACAATCTTGTGAATTAGATATAAATAGTTCTGTTGACCTGAATCTGCATTTTTCCACAATTACATTCTTAGACCAACACTTTGTCCATCGTTAGCAGTGTTAGGAATACCCTAGCACAGAGAGAGTGGCAACAGCAGTTCACAAGACCACACATATTACTGTTGAAGGATCAGATCTTTCAAGATTTGTTTGTCTAAATATTTCTGAACTACTGAATCTTCATGTTCAGTACTAGTGAATTGGTTTGCTGCCGTTTCTGTTTGCTTTACATTAGAAATTATTTTGAAGTCATCTCAATAGGCAAATAAAATCCTGAAAACTAAATGTCCAGAAAATATTCTTCCTTCCCAAAATCACTGTGGAAAGTAATTCCATTTTTCCATTACTTTGTATTTAATACAAGCAAACTGTTTGATTCCTAATACACTACTTCCAAGAAAATAATTTTCCATCATATTTTGTGCCCAACTTTCCTTCTTTCTGCAAGTCATTTCCTTTCCTTTCCTGATTCTTTTTAATACCTTGCAAAGCCACCTACTGAGCTCTGATGACAGTACTTTGTGAGTTTAAACTGAAACACCTCAAGTGCTCATAGACATGTTACATATCATACACTGATCATTAGTTATCATTAGATTTAATCCTGAGTTTTCAAAGTGGTCAGAGGATGATTAGTTGGAGATGTCCACTTCTTCTTGAAAAAATATGTCACGAAGGCAGGAAAATATGTAGCAACGCTTCTGTCTGTCCTCCCTTCCTTCTCTGCCTTTCTTTTCTTCCCTTTCCCTCCTGCCAGTCCTGCTGGGAGATTGGTGCTAGAGTGCGTAATATGTGCATGAGATTTGCCATGTCAAAAGAACCGACCAGCCTCATGGATAATGAGGACATGAATGTACCAGAGGATATGAGGCTACCAGGGTGGGAAAAATTTCTTCCACTTAGATGCTGTGCTAAATCAAATAGGTTTCAAAATTATTTCAGGTAGATAAATAAGTTTACAAAAGAAGTTCATGGGGAAAACAAAACAAAACAAAAACAAAACAAAACCAAAAAAAAAAAAAAAAAAACCAACCAACCAAACAAAAACCACAAAACCACCTCAGATAATGAATGTATTCACTTCAGGCAATAGAATCATTTGGGTTGGAAAAGATCTTTAAGATCATCCAGTCTAGCCATTGACCCAGCACTGCCAGGGCACGACTAAACCTCATCTCTCAGCACCACATCTCCATTTGTTTTGAAACCCCTTGAGGGACCAGGACTCCACCACTGCCCTGGGCAGCCTGGGCCAGGCCTTGACAACCCTTGCAGTGAAGAAATTTCTCCTAATGTTGAACCTAAACCTGCCCTGGCACAACTTGAGGCCATTTCCTCCTGGCCTGTCCCTTGTTACTTAGTGCAGAATTGATTGCTTTTTGATTCTTTGTTTTTAAATACAACATTTCTAAATATATTGCTCTAAACAAGCAGCCACGTTTTCTGCAGAAGAAATTACTGCACATGGTGGTTCTGTGCAACATGAGTGTTCAGGTGTATATTGTGAATTATATTGACAGATCCTCTGTAGTTTTTGCAAAATCCTGTACATACCCCTCTAATTAAGGGTACATATGCCATGATAAAAGAATCATTTGTATTTATGTGCATGAAAGTGAACTTAGTTCAAAGCAAGATACTTGCTTGCTTTCTATTTATTTATCTCCTTCTATTTTTAATACCCTTTTCTTTTGGTTTTATATAATGTATGTATGCAACAACATACTCTGGCTGAGACTAATTTAGTGGGAAAAGCAGACTTTCTTATTTTTAGATACTTGATCTGAGTAAATATTGAAAAATGTACAGAAACCAAAAGTTTTCTTTTCTCTTACAACATTCCTATTGTGTTATTTTGTAAGGTTTTTCTTCTCCTTGTGTGTTGTAAAGTCAACGAACCTTGGCATTTTGACAGCTTACAGGATTTTATTGGTAAGAGGGCCACCAAATGACAAAAATACACCCTTGGGTGTATCTTGTAGTCACTCCCTGTTAACCTTGCAAAGCTTATTTTTAATCTGTCACTGACTGTGTTAGAAGATTTTGATCTGCTGGATTTCTTTTCAGGATGTGCAAAATTATGTAAAAAATAGATACATCAAAATAACCAAAACTATACATAACTGCACATGAAAAAAATCTCTTATTTGAGCTGACAAAAGGCAAAGGATCCCAGTTAAAGCAGCTACAGATTTTCCCATTTTGCAGCATACCTTTCCTCCAGTCTTCACACCGTTCTGGGACCGCAATACCTGTCCTAAATTGAATAAACGTGAGGTACAATGACAGTTTTGCACAAGTGACTCCAAATAGCAAGATCTTAGTTTGGCTCAGATCTTAGCTGAGGCTGCATCTTGCAACAGTTTTGACGAGTCAAATATTTTGGTTATCCAAATAGTGGAATGATTTTAAAATATTTCCATCAAAATATTTCTTTTCACAACTTTTTTGTACTTTTGGGGTCCTCAGCAAAGCACATCCTGCTTTTTATGCATGTAAAAATGGAGAGGCAGCAGATCTTTATGTTAGATATGATTTACTGTGTGCAAAAAGGTTAATTCACAATGAATTGTAAGAAGCGAACAAAAATTTTTCTGCTTTATCCAAAAGCCTGGTTATTTTGGCAGTTGTAGCCACTGTCATCCTATTATTCTCTTCTCTTTGACAATTTATATTAGAAAAGGCATTTTAAAACCATTTCAGCCCATGTTGGGCAGTACCAGTGTGAACTACACAATGTCACACATTTTAGTACAAAGATAGAAGGAAATAGATTAAATGGGATTCCTTCCTCTATTCCACTCTCCTATGATTTTTCTCATATAATTTTGTTCAAAATATTATGCAGAGTGTAGAAAATTGCATCCAGGCCAGATCTGCTTCATCCATACTGCTGGGGAAGCAGTGGGATTGCCTCTGAACAATGCAGAGAAGACAAGTCACAGGCAGAGAGGGATGGTTAATTCTGGATTCCAAAATTCTCATCATACATATATATGCACATAAATGTATGATATTCATGTTACCTCTTACTTGCTTTTATTTGTACAGGTATAGGTTGCATGGAATAAGTCATCTTTTCATATATTTAGATGACCTGTCCAACCACAGGATTCAGCATTTCAAACTCTTGCTGCAAAAACTGCTGGCTTACGTTTTTAATTTCCTTGAAATGTCCTTTTTTTCCTAACGGCAAGAATGTGCTAAAATGTTTATCAAGCCTCGCTCTTTTCCCTGAGAAACTCAAACTATAATTACATTCCATAATTATCCGCCTTTGCCTCTAACAGCATTGTTCACCCTCTGGACCTGTTGTTCTTTTGCTATTCTATCTCGTGCAGCGAAATTCTCTTCAGCTTGCTTAAACAACATTAATCCCATCAAAAGTGATTCAGATAATGTCATCAGCTATGACACAGTGTTCTCAAAATTTCTTGGGTATGCTGGGGTATAATGTCCTCTTAGGTGTAATTAAATTATTTCAAGAGGATTTTTCTTAGTGCGAATAGAAAGAGAGCATTTAGGTACGAGATTGTTCAGTTTCAGCCTGAGAGTTGGTTGCCGCCATTAGATGGCTGTTTATCTCCACCTCATTGTTCAGTGTGGTGTAGTGGCTCTTTCCTTTCCAAACCGAAGGTGCCGCTGGCCAGGGTGAGGGCTTGGGGCAGAGGGCAGCGACTGGATGTCTTTGATCACAGGAACGGAACTGCCCCGGCTGGCGAGGGAGGCTCCTTCAGGACCTGCAAATGCTGCCGTCCTCCAGGAATGTTTGGTGCACTGTTCCTAAAGATCTGACCATCTTTCCCCATCCACAAAATCAATTTTACTGCACAAAGGGCTGTAATAGTATTTTGTCTCAGATTTGGCTCTAATGGTCCAAGGTCTGCTGTTGTCCTATTAACTGGAGTAGCCCCACGAATTTCAGTGGGAGAATATCCCCCAGTGGAACCAACGGTGTGTATGAAAGAGCCACAATTTGGTCATCTGTTAGTTTTACTAGTGTACTAAATTGTACTGCAGTAACCCATTATTTTATGTAGTTCTGAGTGCATTAACTGCTGGATATATTGCGCCCGGTTGCTTCTCTGTCTGTTTAAGATGCAAAGCAAACCATTATGATTGTTGTATTATCTTCTTCAAACTTTATTACTTTTGTAGTTGGCAAGAGCTTTAAATGTGTTAACACCACGTCTTCATTAGCAGTAATTCACGTTTTTCCTAGCCGTCTATTTAGTTTGAAAAGCTGTGGAAGTGTAATAGCAGCAGTAGTCACACTTACTAAATCATGAATTTGATCCAGAATATTATAGAAAGAACGTCTGCATTTTAACAAGGTCTTTGTCTTTTTTTTTTTTTTCCTGTAGACAGCTTTTGTTTAAAAGCATTGCAGAAAGGAAATACGCTTTTATGAGAAATTAGAGCTATTGAAACTTCACTCTGCAAATGAAAGCTCCCTTCTGCTTGTTGTCTTTAGATGCATCGTAAGTAAAGAAGAAAAGATGCCATGAAATCTAAATGTGGTGTAGATAGCCCCAGATTTTGAGGTGGATCTGGAGGCTGAGTTCCTCCCTCTCCAAGCTATGGTTAGTGGTGAATCTGGAGGTTGACCTCCTCCCTATCCAGGTTGTAGTTAGTCTTTGCAACCAAAGTGAGTCTGTAACTGATATATTCACCTTCTGAGTTGACCGTGATTTCTTCTATGAGGGCACATTTTTGAATTTGCAGTGAAGGCCAACAAAAATACTCATTGTATGATAGACTCTGTTTCCTTTTCAAAAGCAAATTTTTTACTTGCCTACAGTATTCAAGATCTGCCTGAACGCCTGTGGGCAGCATTTAAAAACAATGTACTCAAAACTGAAGTTCACTTTCATTATTGTTAATTTTCTCCCACAGAAGTTCAAGTGGGTTTTGAATTGTACAACGACAGTACAAGAATATCTGCAGTGTCTAGTGTTCAAAAAAAAAAAAAAAAGATTGACAAATACATCAAGAGCCCTAACATTTCTTCATCAATCACGTAGACTTGCTCTCTGTTGTGCTTTCCAGAAATGGAACTTAGTTTTTGAGTGTAATATTGCTTCATCATCTAAGACGATTCATAATTCTTTCCTTTCAAAATAGTTTATTAGAATGATGAAAAACGGTCAAACACTGAGAATGTTATGGCTATGAATAGGGAAAACCTATGAATATTTGATGATAATATTTCTGCAGAAGACCAAACAAAATTCTCTGCAAAGTGAACTAAATAAAATACGTAATAGCTCAGCCTGCAAAGGAAAAGCCCAGAACATGGTATGGAATTGTCTTTATTTTTCACAATTTGTTAAATTTTGTGATGACTATATCAAATAATGCACATGGAAAACTTGAATGCTCCATATATCAGTTTTGGATGCAAAACATGATCTGGTGGCCTTTTCCTTTACGTTTCTCATACCTTTCATGGCAAAATGATCAGAACTATTCTGGTCTGCAGAGATTCCAGGCACAAAAAGAATGTGTCAGCTTTCCTGTAAACAAGGTGTATTTTTGCAACATTTCTAATGTAGCTTTAAGGGTTTGTTGCAGCTTATAATTTAGCACTAAAGTTTCCATCAGTGCATTTTGTTTTCTATTAGTGACTTTGATGGTGATAAATTAATGGAGGGTTGGCTTTACGGTAGAGAGAAATAAAAATGGGGGAAAGAAAAGGCACCAGACCAGTGTTCTTGCATGTAAAAGGTACAGTTTTTAAGAGCACTCTCGATACAGATAGACAAGGTATTACTGTTAAATGTAAGGAAAAGAAGTAGAACAGCACAAGGACACTTAGTTGTAAGATGAAAGTTGTACAAATCCACCTCATTAATAAGTTTGAAGAAAGAAAATGCAAAAGGTTACAGCAGAAAATACAAACTGGTTCAGAAAGGTCTGTACGCTGGCATCTGTGCAACTGTGTCACTGCCCAGTGGAGATGGGCTGGGAGGAACAGTCCCTGTTGCCATCAACAGGCAAACTTCTCACCTCACGGAGCTTTACTGACCAGAAAAGTGCTTTTTTGCCTGTAGATTTTCTCCACTCAGAGTAATAAACATTGTGCCTTTCTCTAGGAGAATTATTTCAGCTGTCATCAAAGTTTGCCAAGTGGGCTGATGGTCTTGTGGCAGAACCAGTCAGGTAAGGATCATGTCCAGGCAGGTTTGGAATCTCTCTAGAGAAGGAGATTCCACAACCCCTCTGGGCAACCTGGGCCAGGCTCTGCCAGCCTCACAGCAAAGAATTTTTTCCCCTGTTCAGATGGAACCTCCTGGGTTCCCTTTTGTGCCTGTTGCCCCTTGTCCTGTTGCTGGCCACCACTGAAAAGAGTCTGACCCCATCCTCCTTGACCCCTCACCCTTTACAGATTGATCAGCATTGATAAGATCCCCTCTCAGTCTTCTCCAGGCTGAACAGCCCCAGGGCTCTCAGCCTTTCCTCATAAGAGAGATGCTCCAGTCCCCTCAGTATCTTCATAGCCTCTGCTGGACTCTGTCCAATACTTCTTTGTCTCTCTTGAATTGGGGAGCCCAGAACTGGACACAGCATTCCAGAGGTGGCTCACTGGAGCAGAGTAGACAGGGAGGTGGTTTCTGTCTGAATTATACTGTCCTGAATCCAGTCATTTGAGTGGCTGGGTGATGCCTTTAACATGATATTGTCCCAGCTTCCCATCTTGAAGTTATTTCCAACTCATCTCTAATCTATGCAGCCCTGCTAAGCTGCTAAATAAGAAAAAAGCTGCAGAGCACCAAAAATATTTAAATTGCTGCCTTTTTAGATTCTCTTGCTGCTGTCTGTCGGGCCTTCAAATGTGCCTTCATTGCTTATCCAAGCACATTGTGCTGTGAGCCCTTGCAGATAGATTCCTCCTGCTTCCAGAACTCATCTCCGTACCCTGCCTGAGATCAAAATGAATGCTTATTTCAAACTAATAAACAGGCTGCATCTGCTGACAGACTGTATTCACTGGAGTAACATCATAACGTATTTCTTTTCATGTGTTTGTTTCCTCAGTTGTCAATTAGCGGGAGAGAAAGTGTCACTCTCCCCACCATCTTTATTTCTGTGACCAGATCTTTTCTGGTATGTCGTTTATCAAAATGTCAGCCGTGTGAGCTTGCTGGGCATTGTCATGTGTCTGAAAATATTTTAAAAGGTGTTCTTTCATTATCTAGTGTACATTTAAACCAAACGCTTTTGAAGTAATGTTGTTAGGCATTGGGAACTTCTGAAGCTGACAACAAAAAAGATGACTGGAAGTTGAAATTCTTTGGTTTCAACAATAGTGAGGGTTTTTTTTCCTACTGTTAAAATATAGGAATTGGAATTTAAAAATAAAAGTTTTCCTGGTTTTCCTATTTTTCTAACGTATTACATGTAAAATCCCCCCCCCCCCCCCATTTGCAGCTCTTATTCTCAGTGTCCATAAGGCTTTCCCAGCCACATTCCTTCTGGCTGCCCCGGGAGGTGTGGACACATAGGAATGTGTAGGGTGCCCTCAGAATTTTGGGAGGCTTCACCTGGGCTGAACCTCCTCATCTTGCCTGTTTTACTGTGTCTGTGGTCTTCCAGGAGGATGGCAATAAAATAATTGTACCTGAAAGTTAAATCAGAAAACCACTCGGTCACTTTGTACTAATAGCTCTTTTTATTCCATGCATCCTGTTAACATTAAATATTTATAAAATACCTATAGAGTAGATAAGAATAAAAGCATGATCCTTGCAGTAGAGGGGCTGAGGGATTAAAGTTTCACAGAAGCATTTTCTCATCAGTGTTTGGCTGCAGACTGTTTGAAAACTGCTGCAGGTTTGCTTCAGCACAGCAGTGTTTTGGTTTACAGCAGATACCCAGCACTGTCTCCTGGGATCACCTAAGCATGGTGGTGATGTTCTCATACAGATTTTGCATTAAGTGCGTGGCTGATGCTTTTTAATTTTATGTGACAGTGAAACAAACTGAAGGGGTTATTTTCATATTTTATTCAAGATATTCAAAAATGTTTACAAAAAAAATGATAAAATATCAGGCTATAGGAAATGAATTATTCATTTTGTCATCATTCTTTTAGATACATCATCATTCTTGAAGAATCCGAGAAGAGGTTGGAGCCAGGTCTGGTTGGTCTCCTCTCCTAAGGAATAAGCAATAGGACGAGAAGAAACATCCTCAGGTTGCACTAGGGGAGGTTGAGGTTGGACATGAGGAACAATTTCTTCCCCACAAAGGTTGTCAAGGCCTGGCCCAGGCTGCCCATGGCAGTGGTGAAGTCCCCATCCCTGGAGGGGTTTCAAAGATGATGTGCTGAGGGATGTGGTTTAGTGGTGCCCTGGCAGTGCTGGGTTAATGGTTGGACTCAATGACCTTAAAGATCTCTTCCAACCAAGATGATTCTATGATTTTTATAATTACCAAGATATTAATAATATAGGATTTTAAGCTTTGCTACTGTAGATGTACTGAATTATTAACTTTCTTGCTTATTTAAAATTATCTCAAAAAGCAAAGGAAGCACACTGCTTCTATCCATATATGTACACAGCTGAACAGATAGCTGGAAAGATATGGATGTGAGTACAGGGCATATAGACAGCTGTGGGTTTTCTAAGCGTAAATATCCATAAAAACAAACATGCACAATCTCTCAACTTTGTACAGAGTCACCGTAGCATGAAAAATAGTGTTCTTCATAAATGCTGGAAAGAACATTCAAATATGTTTTATTTCTCATCATATGCATTATATATTAAAAAAAGAGAAAAAATGTATCCTTTGTCAAGTACTTTCCTGTTGACATAATCGGAGTACGTAGATGTGTGTCTGTGAGTGTAAATATTTATCAAAATAGACGCATCCTATATATGTTATACATGAATGTCAAAATCACATTTCTAGCAGCTGAAAATATATTCTCTCTGGGGTGTTTTTTCTACACAACAAAAAGACTCTTACGATTCATTACCCAATAAGTGAAAGAACTTTAAAGCAATCTGTGTTGGAAATGTGTAGCCTCAAAGTTTGACATTTTCAGTGTGTAGTCATTAAAAAAAAAAAATGCTTCTTTTGGTTTTGCTCTCTTTAAGGAAAAAATAATTTCTTTATTGGCCCATATGTAGTCTCACAAATATGCTTTATGGTATGGTGAAAAGTATATATTCAGTATTTAACATCTCTTAGTAATGTATAAATATATGAACAATTCCCATAGGAATTATCTAGCAGTAGGTAGAGAATTCCAGCTTTTGTTCTTCTCTTGCAAGGAAATATTGAATACAAGTATGAATTTCATCTCCAGATCTGTAATGGAAGGCTCAGTAAGAAAAGCATTAAAATGCATTATGAGAGGCAGAAAGCCTGACCCCAAATTCTTCTTATAAGATATTAATGAATGGTTCTATTTTCTAGGTACTGAGAGAGTATTTAAATAATCACTCTGGTCATGCATGTGGCGCTGCCAGCAAAAGCCGGATCTGGCTGGTGGCGATATTTATTTCTTAGAAGTCACAAAAGCATAAAAATACCTGAAGAAATATCAAAACCTCAAGCTTGTTGGAGGACAGTACAGTGGGGAATAAGATACATCCAGAACAATTCTGTAATTCTGTGATTTTGATTCTGTTCTGTTATATTCAGTGCTGTATTTGTTGAACGTCTCTGTGTTGCAGTTTAACTTGGTCAGAGGATCCCTACCAGCATCACCTATGTCTTTACTGGTTTGGCTGCCTCATACCAGACAGAGCCACACATGATGCTCTGCGACCACTTCCTGGCACACATCATGGTAAGGGGACGTGCCGGTGCCTCCAGCTCCTGGAGACATGTCTCTGTAGTGGGTGACCCATCACACAGGCAGGTCCATCACTCTCCCCACACCAGTCAGGCTGGTGGTACCAGCACAGGATTGTGATGCAAACATACAGGAGATCCCTCTTATCAATGTGCTTGTCCTGTCCTGTTCCTGGGGCATTCACATAATTGTGAGAAAAAGCATTAAATAACCTATTTTTATTCTTAGGGAATAAAGAAAACAGACTGAGATATTCTTCAAGCTCCCTGTTATAAAACAATATAAAATAATGTACAGGGACTCACAGCCTGATTCACCTTAACACATAAGTTTTGTTTCAAAGGAACCTGTCTAAATCATGTTTATAAGCGTATCTGAGGGTATAAAAAATCACTGGGTCAGGTAAAATATTTTACGTATGGATATTTTTATAACTTCAAATCAACATTCCTCACGCTCTCATGCTTTTTACAGCCTTCAGTTGTACAGACAGGCCTTTCTGACCGAGGTATCACGCAGCACTACCACACTTGAGCGATGTTAGTATACTTGATCCATATTTAAAGCATGCTATAAAATCCTGCCTGAGCACAGAAATGTTGCCCCAGAATGTGAACTGGCAGTCTCTTGAGTATTTGATGCACAATAGAACCAGAGTAAAGATGCTTAAATAAGGATTTAATTGAACTTTTCAGTCCTGGACTCTCCCAAGTCTCACCTCACCCTCTCAGCAGTATTATTTATCATGTATTTTTAGTTTCAATGAGATGATCCTTCTTTCTGATCATCTTGGGAATGTCTTTTAGCTTCAGAAATAATTTAATTTCAGATTATTTTATTAAAACCATTTCTTTCTGCTTTATTTGTGAGGTGCTGCCATGCAGAACATGTGGAAATGGAGAGAGTCTACAAGAAACTGAGCATCCTCCAGAGCCCTGACAGTGAGGAACCAGCACAGCTTTCCTGGTGGCAAATAACCTCACCTGAATACCAGCTTTGTCACCATCATTCATTAGTGTTACCGTTTCCTCATGAATTTGCCACTCAGTAGAGGTAAAATTAGGTTAATTTATGGAGCAATAGTTCTCACAATGAACCAGACTGTTGGGATATTTCAGTAGCAGTACTTCTAAGTGAAAGAGAAGGAAGATGCACAGAGGGAACAGTGGTATCTCCAGCTATATTCAATGCATCTCTTGAAATTAAGTATTTTGCCATGTCTGTAATAAATTCAGGGTCAAAATACACCATGAACTGAGACTCTGCTCAGTGGTTTTGTTCCACATCAGTTTCACCCTTCCAGGTATCTTGTCTTCATGTGCAACTCCAGTTTCCAAGACCACTCCCAATGTGGAAGGACCCATGAGTAATTTTATAATCAGCTTTTTATTTATTTCTATATGCATACTAAGACAATATTTACTCTTCATTTGAGAGAGGATCATGAAAGAAGTGGGTGGGATGTGTGATGAAAAAGGGTATTACAAAAGAATAAGGAAAAAAAACCAAACAAACCTACCCCTTTGCACATGCAGCAATTCTGCAAGTACCATATGAGTTATAAATCAGATCTATAGAATTTGAAATTATCTGGAGAAAAAGAAATTGAAAACTAGTTCTGTGCATTATGAATACAGAAATTCAGTTCTGAATTCATTTGGAGACAAAATAAGGAAGACTGTTACCTGTGTCTGTTCTGAATCAAGACTTTGTTTAATGCCAGGACTTAAAACAAGATAATTAACAGTTTAGAATATTCTGTGTCATACACTGCTACCATGAGGGGGGGGGAGAGCAGAAAAATTCAAACCATGCCACGAGTTTTACCATGTTAATATTTTGTCTTAAGTTTTTTGTCTTAACTTTTTTTTGTGTGTAGACCCATGTTTTGTTGAGAACTATTATTATTTGAAAGCTATTACTATTAACTGGAGAGGATTTGATTATATATTTACAAGTTTGATTATATTATATTATATTATATATAATTTTGATAAGTTTGATTAAATTTAATGTTTGATTATATTATATATAGTTACAATTTGATTATATATTTACAAGTGTGTATATTCTGATATGGAATATTTAACAGAACCTCTCTAACAGAGGGGGGTAGGGACCTACATCACGAGTTGGGTGACTAAGTGACAAAACGAGTTGCATGTTGCCTTGCTCCAGCAGTTCAGTTTGAGCAGTTTAAGGGCTGATTTCCCCCCTCTCTCATCCCATTAGTTGTGTAGGAGAAGCTTTGTACATCAAGGATGCTGCAGCCCAGAGCCACCCGTGTATCATTTGCTTTCTTCCTGTATCACCATGGATCATTTGCATGGTCAGAGGGAGGCAGGAAAGGGAAATATAAGCAGGTGCACTTCTGGAAAAAAAGTGCCAATCAGAATAAAGAGTATTTAATCATTTTATTTTTAGTTGTTACTGCTGTTTTTTCTCTTCAAATTTCTGAATCCTAGCAGGGAGGTGGAGCATCCATCGGGGGGGTTCTGTCACCAGGAGGGATTGACCCACCAGCACAGGTGGTGGTGGGTTGCCACCTCCTTCCACTTGCTCTAGAGAGATCAATCCCTCCTGCCCTGTGTCCTGCTGGGTGTGCTGACATTATGTTGTGGGCAATCTCTGCGGGCCATGGAGGAGGGAGATGAGTCCAGTCCATAGAGCAGGCTCAGCAAGTCCATCATAGTGTCATGGTTTGAGCTAGAATAGAAGTAATTCTGCTCAGTGTCTTCACTTTTCTGCTCAGTCTCTTCTCAGTAACTGCACTTCCTGAAGTTAAAGGCAGATTCTTACAGATGGTGTCTGCTTCTGGTAGTGCTAATGCTCCATGTTTCCAGTTACTACCAGGGATTGGGGTGTGCAGAAAGGCTCTTGCTTAGACTTGCTCCAGTGTGGATCAAGGGCACTGTTACATCTTGTTGTTGTTTGACCTTGCCTGGATGCCAGGTGCTCACCAAGCCACTCCATCCCTTCCCCCACTCCCGCCCCCCTCAGCTGGACCAGGGGGAAGAAAATAAGATGACACTCACAGGTTAAGAGAAAGGCAGTTCAGTGAAAAGCAAAGCAAGGCCATACATGCAGAAGCAAAAGAAAACTAAAAGTTTTAATCTCTACTTCCCATCAGCAGGCAATATCTGTCCCCTTTTCTGGGAAGCAGGTCTCCAAACACATCATGGTTACTCTGGAGGACAAGCAGATGCACACACCACTCACCCTCCCCCCCACACCCCGCCTCCTCATTTTTCTAGCTTTTATAGTTCAGCTGATATCATATGGTATGGAATATCCCTTTGGTAAGTTTGGGTCAGCTGTCCCAGTTGTGTCCCCTCGAAGATCTTGTCCACCCCATCCCACTGCAGGGGGAATGTTGTGCAAGCCCTGCTCAGCAGTAGCCACAGCACGGGTGTGTTACCAGCACTTTTCCAGCTCTCAGTGCAAAGCACAGTACTGGGAGGGCTGCTGTGGGGAAAATTAACTCCAGCTCAGTCAGACCCAATACGCTTGTGCACCGTGTTGTGGTGCAGAGAGTAAGAGGTGGCACCTGCGAGGAGGATCAGCGAGGAAAGGTGACCTAAACTGACCAGCAAGGGATTCCATCCCATATATGTCATATTCGGTATAAAACTGAGGGATCACAAAGGTCAAGTCTCTTCTTCAGTGTCTGGTATCCAAGGAGGACTCTGTCCATTCTGTCTTTGATCCCAATCTACATGTTCCTGAATCCATTTCCAAAATCCAGATCCTGAGTCCAGTTCCCATCTGTGGCTGAGTCCAGTGTGGGACTTCCGCAGTGCCTTCTCCACAGCACCAGTGGTGATGATGATGGAATTGCTATCAGGGGCTTGGGTTTGATATTGGGTTAGTATATATTCCATTTTATTGTCATTATTTTCATTAAAGCTGGTTTAGTTTTCCAATCCATTAAGTCACTCTCCCTTATTCCCTTTCTCTTCCTCTTTGGGAAGTGAGAAGGGTTCATAGAGCCTGGCGCTCATCTAGTGGCCAGCCCAACCCTAACTCTTTACACGTAGACAAGTTGACTTCCTATCAATGTTAGATTCAGGGTTCTTTGTTTTGTTTTGTTTTTTTTCCAGCACTGACTTTAATTTCAAACTGTACAAACATCATACAGTATTATATCCCAGATCTCTATAGCAGTTATTTTCAAAAACAAGAGAACAAACCAAGTGGCTGAAACCATCCCTGTGAAAAAAAAAAGTACACCACTGGATTGATTCTGGTTTGATTTATACGATGCAGTCACGCAAGAGTTACAGGAGAAGTGGGACAAGGATAACAAGAAGGGGGTAGTTACCCAAGAGTTCAAAGGTAGGCAGCTGATCAAAAGTTGCATACAAGAAAAGGAATTATTCTATTCAAGTTCAAGATAGGACATTGTAACCTAAATAGATATTTAGCTTCAATTAAAACTCTTGGAAAGGCTTTTGTGCTGTGGGTAAGTTCCCAAAGTCAGGCAAACTTTCTCTTTTTATTGCTTCAAATGTTATATGGTTAGAGAGTGAGAGATGAGGCTATCACTGAAGGATGGGATATCTCAATTTTCATTTGAAAATGTTTCTAGTTATAAAAGGTAGAGGGCAGAACCGATTAGATCCATTTAAAATTGCAGTGTGTAGAGGTGGCATGAAAATATTTCATTTTCTGAAGTTGGAGATGGAATAGGTAGAAGCCGTAAAAGCATTTTCTCAAGCCTGATAGCAGCACAGAGTGCTGAACAGAAGGCAAAGGCTGGCAGTGAAAATGAGAAAAGGAGTAGCGGAGGGAGAGATTAGCTCAATTGTGAGAGGTATTTCATTAAAGGAATCAGATGGAAACTTGTAGAGGAAGCAAGAGCTGCCTGGTATGAAAAATAACAAAACACGCTTCCCGAGCATCTCTGCCTGCTGCAAAGGAGAATGAATCCCAGACTACTGGATAGCAACAAATTAATCTGAGAGCTTGTATATGCGGTGCAGGAAATTCTATTTTCTTTTCATTCATTATTTAATACAAGGGAAATGTCTAATTTTGAAACATCAGAAAACCCTTTGACTGATGCTCTGCTGTAGGAGAGTGTTCAGCCAATGGCCGTGTTACCCTTCGGTGGTGTCTGGGTCCCTGCTCGACATTGCTCATCCCCAGCAGGTGATACGGGGAGGGAGTGGAGCTCATCAATCCCAACACCGTGGATACCAGAGACGTGATTAAACAGCAAACTCAATGGTGCTTCCTACCAGGACAGATCCTCCCGGAGCCTTTTTCCTGTCTGTTCTAATCCAAACATCCCAACACAGATGATGAGACAGAGGTGTCAGGGTGTTGAGAGGAATAGTGTAGATCAAATAGGAGACAAGAGAGAGGAGAAAAGAGATGCTGCAGCTGTTGGTTTAGATGAATGGACCGAGTTGTGCGGTCTTCTCAAAGAAAAGTGTCATTACAAATGATGTGTATGAAATATATATCTGACAGTGTAAATATTGTTAAAAAATATTATTTATTTTCTCATGTATCTGTTAAAAATAATAACCAATAGAATTAAATGTGTTAGTGAAAGCAATAACAAAATGAATGAAGCAAAATGGTCAGGCTTGAGAAAGAGTCCGGATCTCTCAGATTTCCATTTGCTGACTTCATGTCAAACATTACAATTGCAAGTCACGGCGTGTTGCTCTCCATCACATTCATATTCATGAGAAAATAAGACAAACCATCAGAGTTCTGTAATTTTTAGGCAGCAGCTCGTCTGGATTCAAAACATCAGATTGTACTTGTCAGGCCCAGACTTTTATCCAGATATCAAACAGAGACACGAGGTTATTTTTTTCAACCGGCTGTGAATTGAACTGTCCTTGTGACAGCTTGTACAGGAGCAATCCCCAAACACAAACACAGGGAATTGGAGGCTGATGCATCAACTTGTGAAGACATCTGATTTAATTCATAGCATCATGGAATTGTTTAGATTGGAAGATACCTTCAAGATCATCAAGTCCAACTGCTAACCCAGCACTGCCAGGTCACCACTAAACCATGTCCCTCAGCACCACATCTCCATGGCTTTGAAACCCCTCCAGCGATGGGGACTCCACCACTGCCCTGGGTAGCCAGGGCCAGTTCTGTGGAATCCCAGCTTCCGTGGCTGTGTCCTGAGGAGCCTGAGGTTTGGATATTCAGATCTGGACAGAAGTTGAATATTTTCTATCTGACACAGCAGCTCCTCCAGCTCAGCTCTTCCCATGCCAGCAAAGAGCTACGGATTTGGAGGGACTCATCTAGACTAGATCCTTTGCTCTCCTCCATCCCCATAGTATTTTTAAGAGACAATTTCATGGCAAATGTTTTTTAAGAAATACTTTTTGGCCATCCCGCCTGAATGTCACTTTTATTTGCCTTTGCTGCACTGAGGGCTCAATGCAAATTACTTCAATTTTTAAAAATAGCTGGAATACATTAATATCAGCTGCTTTATGGCCTGCCCCTGAGTATAGGGTTTATATCAGTAAATGGTAACTGGTGCACTATGTCTGCCTGAAAGGTCTCGTGAGATTATTAAAAGGGAACCACTGGTCAGAGAGCATTTCTAAATTGCTTATTACGTAATTATTCTAACGTACATAATGCCTCATATGCATTAAACATTCAACTAAAATGCCTCTGAATTTCAGAATAACCATATAATAAGTAAAAAACCCAACTTATTTTACATAATAGAATTTAAAATATTAATAATTTAAAGAGTATATGTAGTGTGTGTGTAAGTTACACATGCACTTATGAATTATATATCTATGTAGCATATAACCAATGTATATTTAAATGCTTATTCTTCCCACATAGGGTAATTTGAAGTGTTGTATCACACTGGATTTATTTTAATATTTCAGTTTCAATTCACCATGCTACAAAAATTCATATTGCAGTATATTGGTATTATTAATAGCAGTAAAAACACCATCAAGTTTGACTTAATCCTCAGAACAGTATGAGATGGGTATTTTTAGAAAATGTTAAGAGGAATATACAAACTCTTCATTGCCAGTGTAGCATCTTACCAGAATTTACTGCTTTAGCTATAGAATAACCCAAAAGTTCATCCGATGATGGTACAAAAAAAGATAAAAATAATAAAATAGAATCAAGATGTTAGTCCTAGTGCCTGTCACTGGAGTTGGGATGAGATTAAAAAGATAAGGCCGTGCTGATTTTCTCACTGCCTGGAGCTAGATGAAATGTGAGGAATGAAAAGGTCCTCATCCCATAGCGGGGAAGTGGATGGGGAGGGTAGAGGTGAGCTCTGTGTGCTGGAGCAGTGAAGACATTAAGAAGCCTCACACCCTCCCCGCACTATCCCAAAATGGTAAAAAAAAAAAAAAAAAAAAAAAAAAGACTTACTTTTCAGAAGCCAGACCACGCTCCTACCGTGCTGCCAGATGTTGCCATCCAGCTGCTGCTTCCAGGCTCCAGGGAAAAATCCAATTAACTGCACGCGTGTGGCAGCTTCATTAGAATGAGCACAGCCAAGTGTGACATGGTTTTGTCTTCTGCATTAGTGGAATAGTAATTTCAGGGCCATCAACGTCTCTTTAGCATGACGATATCTGTTTCTGTTCAACAGAAATACTCCACCCCAGACAGACCATCCAGTCACTTGCATACGTTGCACCCACAAGAAATCCTTCAGAGCATCTAAGTGCATCATTTCTCTGGCTGAAGGCAAATGTGAGCAGATATTTTATAATTTCCACACCAGTTATTAGCGGTTTTCCTGTGAGTTGGCATAAGTGGGCCTTTCTTTTTTAAGCAGTGAAAGAGCTGCTTTCAAAATAAGATAGTTTCATGATAGATCTAAGCTAAGGGAGGAGACCTTGTGTTGAACAGCTCACTGCTAATAGCCTTCAGCTGCAGCATGAGATGGGAGGAGGGACAACAACACAACAGCCTCTTCCAAAATGCAAATAACATGAGCGTCCTGACTACTTTTTAGTTTGTGAGAAGCAGAACTACATATAAAATCCACTAGTTATGTAGCATATGCTCTAAGAAAGCTATCACTGAATCCCATAGCTTCTGCCCTCTTCCCAGCTAGCCATAAGATCAGGTGTGATACTGAGGGGATGAACCCTGCAGCCTGGAGACTAGACCAAAAAGCATCCTGGAAACTGGCATTTCATTATTGTTTCCATACGTTTGGGGTTTTTTGGGTCAGAATTTGTTTAAGGTCACTTGCCCTCCGGTTATTACAGGGCACTCCTCTGAAGTTGCCCTCCAGCTACTCATCAGGCAAGAGATGTCATTTCCAGAGCTGTCATCTCAATGGTGCTCATCATGTTGTGGTTGCTCAAAAGAAAGCTCCCAGCAATTTCCAGGCTTGTGCTTCGTGTGTTATTGTATTATTGAAGGATTTTTGTATCCTTCCACTTTCCGAGCACGAGGAAGGTGATTAGACCTGAATACTATACATTGCTACAGCCATGTAACTGTATTTAAAATACAAACTACTAAATGGTGCAGGAGATGGCAGAGGGGTCTAATAGACTTGCAATTTGAGAAATTGGAAGGAAAAGGAGTGAAATGAAAACACAGTTTTGCAATTTCTCTGATTTCTCTCTCTCAAGACCAAAAGCAGAGCTTTCTAAGCAGGGAAATTCATCCCCCAAACCCCACCTTGGCCTTGCAACCAAAACATGCTCATTGAGAGCACATTCTTGGTCATCTGCATGGGCCCAGTGCACAAGAGCACATACTGTGGTTGCTGGGCTGGTTGAGGAATTAATAATCACTGGATAGGAAATGCTGCTGTACTGTGAGGTACTGAAAGTACCTGTCGTTGGCAATGGGATTTCCTCTTGATTCATGGTGGAATTATGGACCAGGCCTCCAGCAGTCCCATTGCTGACTGGCTGGTGACCTTGCACTCAGGCTGCTTTGGGGAGCTGGAGCACAGCTGGGGCTTGTACAGCACCTTCACTGGTGCAGCCATAACTAACTGCACCAGTAACCATTTGTTATATGGGCAGAGAAATACTTTCTATTCTTTAAAACAGTTGGGATTATCCACTAGCTCCCAAAAAGCCATCATCCAGAGGAGGATTCCTTGGGCATTTTCTCCATAGCTGCCGCTCTCTCGCAATGATCACACATTTGTTCGCCTTGCAGAAATGTGTTGGCCAAAGCCGGAAGGATCTGCACAGCCACCATCAGCTTCTGAGCATGACTGCTCTTCCCGAGTGCTTTGCATGCCGAGGGTAGAGCAACTGGAATGCCAAAGTTTTTTTGTTTGATTACAACTCCTAATTACGCAGCGAGGTAAAAGGGTTTTGTGAAGTTCATTAACCTGTTACTTGACCTTGATTTAATCTCCAGGCTTTGTTTAGCTCTGCAACAACAGATTCAAAGGCCATTTTTGCTCTGGTAAATGAAGCTGGACCCTTGCTGGGATCTGTGCCAGGGGCCAGAAACAAAGATTTTAAAAAAACAGCCCTCATCTTTCAGGAGTCGGTCCAAAGCCTGGCAGGAAGAAACTCACTGACTCCTGTGAGGTTTGAATCAGCCCTGGGATGAGCTACTTAAAACTTGAACATTTTTTCAAGGAAAAAAACCCATACTCCTAAGGTCCTGATTCCATCTGGCTGTTCTCTGTTGTAGTTCCCCTGAACATTACTAAATTTTTTTTTAAAAGTCTCAGTAAAGAACCCAATTTATTAATGATGAAATAAACCACGTGTATTTACATGTACATATCTATAGACACGCATATACACATGTGCACATATATACGTGTACGTAGAGCTGTGATGTCTCAGTCTGTGTGAGTTTCTCATGAATTATTATCCTGGGAACTCACTAAAAGGCTTCCTCTGTGGCTGAAACGCAGGGAGTTCAGCTGCCACGCCAAGACCCTCAAAGCCAAGAAAACAGAACAAGTTTCCCCAAATAAAACTAATGATAATAGTAAAATAAATTATGAAAATAATGAAAAATTATTAAAATAATTTTATGAAAATAATCTTTTGGCTGTACATAATGTTCCACATGCCAGTCAGATGGGCACAAATTGGTAGGACATAATGTGAGAGGAAATGGGTCAAAGGCTCGGGAACTGGCACCTCCTGTCTCTGCAGCAATGGGACGTGTCCTTCCATCTGCTCACTGACACCTCTGGGCATCACTAACTCTGGAGAAACTGTGTCGTTTGTTCCTTCAGATAAAAATATTTGTCAAAATGGTAACTTTCATCATCAGTGATAATGTTCTCTGCATTGCCAATTTCATTATTATTTTACATGGGAGTTTCAGTAATTCCAGCCCTATAACTACACTGAACCACCTATAGGATGTTGGCTACTTAACTGTTTGACCACAACATTTTAAAGCAGAGAGGAATCCTTCAAATGAATCTTACGCACAGTCACAGGAGATTCCTACCACCTCTGACAGCAGTTTATTCCCATCACATTTAATTGAAAACAAGCTTTACCAAAGTGTTTAAATCATGTGCTGCGCTCCTGGGATACAAAGAGTCTTCTCCATGAATTACTATTATGCTAAACATACAACAATGTTTCCTTCAGCAACTTAAACACTCGGAGACCAACATTCTTGAAACTTCAGGTTTAATTTCACAACTTCAGATCAAAACACTGGGGAACACAATTGTCTGGATAAAGTCCTACAAAAAAAACCCACCAAAAAATGAAAAAAAACCTAATCAACTTCAAATGGATTTTGCAAATATCTTAGTAGTTTATAGATCAACAATTTGAAACATCATTTCATGCTATATCACGAATCTGAAAACATTTGATTTTACTTTGCCCTTAAATACTTCTCTGTAGTAGTGACTTACATAGGCATAATTAAAATTAAGATGAAAGTTAAATATAGGGAGAATTACAGCCCCAAATCCATGCAGGTAATGCCACCTGTATCTTTTTTACAAAACTTGGCACACATGAAGTCAGCCAAAAATTCTGCTCTGAGAAAACACAGTGTTACGTGCGGTTCTCAGGTTTGGAAGATGAAGTTACACTGAAGCGTTGTACTCTAAAATACAGATTTTTACCTCAGATGGAGACCCTTCTAACCTTCGACACTACTGAAATGTGACTGCTTTATACACATAATACCTCAACATGAACTGACCTCAGTGCCAGGGAAGGTCATGGAGCATGTCATCTTGAGTGACATTATATACCATATGCAGGACAACCAGGCAATCAGGCCCAGTGAGCCCATGGGTTTATGAAAAGCAGGTCCTGCTTGATGACGCTGATCTATGACAATGACAGACTTAGTGGATGAGGATGTTTTCTACCTGGACTTCTGTAAAGCCTTTGACACTGTTTCCCTTGGCATTCTCATGAAAAAGCTGGCTGCCCTTGACCTGGCCAGGCACACACTCTGCTGAGTAAAACACTGGCTGGATGGCTGAGCCCGAAGAGTGGTGGTGATCAGAGGTAAATCCAGCTGCTGGCCGGTCACAAGTGGCATTCCCCAAGACTTGGGACCGCTTCTGCACCCTGAGTAAGTTTGCAGGTTGGGTGGGAGGGTAGGAAGGCTCTTCAGTGGGACATGGACATACTGGATCAATGGGCTGAGGCCAATGACATGAATGGACTTCAATAAGGCCAAGTGCCGGGTCCTGCACTTGGGCCACAACAACCCCAGCAATGCTTCAGGCCTGGGGATGAGTGGCTGGAAAGCTGCCAAGCAGAAAGGGACCTGGGGGTGCTGGTGGACAGCCAGCTGAACATGAGCCAGCTGCATGCCCAGGTGGCTGAGAAAGCCAATGGCATCCTGGCCTGGATCAGAAATAGTGTGGCCAGCAGGAGTAGGGAGGTGATTGTCCCCCTGTACAAAGCACTGGTGAGGCCACACCTCAAATACTGTGTTGAGTTTTGGGCACCTCATTACAAGAAAAACATTGAGGTGCTGGAGCAGGTCCAGAGAAGAGCAACTAAGCTGGTGAAGGGCCTGGAGAACAAGTCCTGTGAGGAGCAGCTGAGGGAACTGGAGCTATTTAGTCTGAAGAAAAGGGGGCTGAATGGAGACTTTATCACTTTTTACAACTACCTGAGAGGACGTTGTGGGGAGGCAGGCATTAGTCTCTTCTCACAAGTAACTAGCAACAGAACAAGAGGGTATGGCCTCAAGCTGCACCAGGGGAGGTTTAAACTGGCCATTAGGAATAAACTTTTCACTGAAAGGGTTGTCAGGCACTGGAACAGGCTGCCCAGGGAAGTGGTTGAGTCACCATCCCTGGATGTGTTTGAAAGCTATATAGATGTGCTGCTTGGGGATATGGCTTAGTGGTGGGCTTGGTAGACCAGGGTTAATGGTTGTACTCACTCTTAAAGGTGTTTTCTGACATAGATGATTCTATGATTCTATGGCTGTAACTAGTATGTTTTTCTAGTTAAAAGTATTTTAAGATGACAGAGGCAATGTGAAATTAAAAAAAATATATATATATATATTTAAAACAATGA